>PVJI01031322.1:0-13234 GCA_004026765.1 Micronycteris hirsuta
CTGTCTTTCAGCTGGATTACTACAAAGTCCTATTCCCTAACATAGCTGCTTTGGATCTTTTCCCACTATTCCATCCTAGATGTTTTAAGAAATTGACTGACTGAGCCAGTTACTCAGATGAATCAAAGTTAAACAAGGGAGAAAAAGCTAAGTAAGTATACTTGTTCATTTCCTAAACTATTTTAGGTAATTAGCTTTTCTACTTCCTATAAGCATCATCTAATGTTTCCTCTAAAATAATTGGTTAAGTCTGACGTTTTTTGTTTGTTTGTTTTAGTTTGTCTCTCGAATTTAAACATTAGTTTCTAATTACAAATGTATGCAGGCCTTAAATTCAAACAGTTGAGAAACATGTGAAATAAGTTCTCTTGGTGCAGTTCTGTCCTGCGTGTCTGTTTGGCAGAACAAAAGTCATTTATTTCCATCTGTCTTCTCTCCCACCTAGGTGTGGAAGATGGACAGGGACATAAGCCCTTTGAGGCCCCAGAACTGTCTTAGGTTGTAAACTGTAGCCCGACAAAGATTATCATTTGAAGGTGGGTAATGATGTGCACCAGTTATCTTTACAAAAGGTCAGTTTAGGGGCTGGTACAAAGGATGAATTGCACGTTGCTGAAGCAGAGGCAATGAATTATGAAGGCAGTCCAATTAAAAGTAACGCTGACAACTTTGAGAATATCTGTACAGTCAGCAGTTTCCCTTAGTGGTTTTGAAGTAACACCACCGGTGGTCTTAAGGTTGAAGTGTGTTCAGGGCCTGTGCATGTTAGTAGACAACATTTAGTAGCTGTGAAGGAAGACGCAGAATCAGAAGATGAAGAGGAGGAGGATGTAAAGCTCCTAAATTCATCTGGAAAGTGTTCTTCCCCTGAAAGTTATATCAAGTTTCCTCAGAAAAAATTAAAAGGTACAGCTGATGAAGATGATGAGGATGACAATGATGATGATGAAGATGATGATGATAATGATGATGATTTGAGGTTGAAGAAGCTGAAGAAATCTATACAAGATACTTTTTGTGCCAAAACATGCACAAAAATTTAACCTGAGTGGGAAAGATTCAAAAACCATCAACACCAAGATCAAAAGGTCAAGAATCCTTCAAAAAACAGGAAACAACTCCTAAAACACTGAAAGGACCTAGTTCTGTAGAAGATATTAAAGTAAAAATGCAGGCCAGTATAGAAAAATGTGGTTCTCTTCCCAGAGTGGAACCCAAGTTCATCAATTTCGTGAAGAATTGCTTCTAGATGACTGATTAGGAGGCTATTCAAGATCTCTGGCAGTGGAGGAAGTCTCTTTAAGAAAATAGTTTAAACAGTTTGTTGAAAAATTCCATCTTATTTCATTTCTGTAACAGTTGATATCTGACTGTTTTTTTTTATACTGCAGCGTGAGAAATTCCCCTACTGTGTCCCATAAATGTTGCCCAGGTTCCATTGCCAAGAATGTGTTGTCCAAAATGCCTGTTTAGTTTTTAAAGAGGGAACTCCCCCCTTTGCTTGGTTTTAAGTATGTATGGAATGTTATGATAGAACATAGTAGTAATGTTGGTCAGACAAACAGAAGTGGTGGGGAGACAAAAATGTATGTGAAATAAACTTAGTATTTTAATAAAGTAAAAAAAGTTCTCCTCTCCACTCTAACGTTACCCACAAAGATAATCACTGTTAAGTTTTTGTATTCTTCTAGACTTTTTTCCATGCTGTACCAATGTGTCTATATGTGTGTACATTTTTTTAATGGGAATCATTCTGCACAATTCATTCTTTTATTTCTTCTTTAACGGGTGTTTCTAAATTTAATTTTTATTTTATCAAAGTTGGGCATATATAGTTTTTAGATGTAGTTTTAGAAGTCAAATAATTCTACAAGTAAAAATTGTTTCTAATCATTATGTAACACATCCATATGGTTTAAAATTGAAAAATGTCCCTTCTGCCTCTGTCCCTGAAACACCCAAATCACAAGGCAACAGATGACATTAGTTTTTATGCGTCCCTTATACATTTACAAATATACATACTCATACTTTGAAGATCTTTTCATATCATTAAATAAAAGGCTTCCTTAACCTTTTTATAGAGCTTCATGGTATTCCATTGTATAGACATGCCACTATCTAACTGTGCTTACTGTATGATGGAATACCTAATTTATCTAATCAGGCATTTAAGATGTTTACAATTTTTGTTCTTGCAAATAATCTGCTATGAATATACATCATTTCGCTTGTGTGAGTAATCTACAGAGTAAATTCCTAGAAATGGAGTAGTGGGTCAAAAGTTTCACAGGTTAGGTTTTCTGAGAAGCCAATTCCGGGACAGAAATTTAAATTTAGAGTTCAGAATGTCTATTAGGGCATGCCCTTGTGGTCAACAGCTGTGGAAAGAAGAAGGAGGAAGTGGGATTGAGCAGAAGGAGAAGCTGAACTTTGATGGGCCCCATGCAGCCTCAGCCAACTCCATAGGGAAGCTGCGGAGCTGACATGGCCTACCAGAATTGGCCCACGTTGGGTGGAAATGGCTGGGCCTTTATACCCCTTCTTCCATCAGTCATTGGATTTGGGCTTCCCCACGAAGGCATTGACCTTAAGTGAGGAAACTCTTTGCAGTTCAGGCAAAACTTGAAAGGGATGACAGTTGAAGATTGTCTGCTGACAGAACTTCCAGCAGCTGGGACAGCAAGACCTTCTTTGAAGAGGGATATCTTCATCTCCATGTCCAACCCAAAAGGATATCTACATTTTGTGACTTTGATAGATTTTGCCAAATTGCCATACCAATTTGTACCCCTGCCAGCAATGCATAAAAAGGCCTGTTTTCCCATGTCCTCCCCAATGCAGAGTGTTATCAAACTTCTGGGTCCTAGCCAATATAATTAGGAGGAAAGAGGCATCTCAGTGTAGTTTCAACTTTCGTATCTTTTATTCTGAGGCAAATTGAACTTGTTTTTAGAAGTTTAAGACTCATGTCTCCTTTTTTCCCCTTTGAACTGTCTGTTTATACCCTTTGTACATTTTCTTTTTATTTTTTTACTTTATTTTTATTGTTTATACTGTTACAGATGTCCCCATTTTCTTCCCCTTTGCTCATCTCTCCTCCCACCCTCCCCACCCCCGGCCATTACCACACTGTTGTCTGTGTCTATGGGTTATGATATGTTCTTTGGCTCATCCCTTCACCTTCTTTCATCCATTCCCCTCCTCCCCTCCCCTCCGACAGCTATCAGTCTGTTCCGTGTACTTATGCCTCTCTTTCTATTTTGTTCATCAGTTTACTTTGTTCTTGGATTCCACATATAAGTGAGATCATATAGTATTTGTCTTTCAGCGACTGGCATATTTCACTTAGTATAATAATCTCCAGATCCATCCATGCCATCAGAAAAGGTAAGAATTCCTTCTATTTTACAGTCAGGTGGTATTTCATTGTGTAAATGCATCATCTTATTGGGTTGATTTTTTTTAACATGATATGTAGAAACTCTCAATGTTAGGGAAATTAGCCATATTTTCATCGCATACCCTCCCAATATAACCGTATGATAACATTTGGATAAATTAACATTTTGTGTTTATATGATTATCACTAAAGAAACATTATTCACTACTAAGTTACATGGACTACTATAAGTACCTTTTCTTATACAATTTCTGCTTTTCCTATAGTTAATAATTGGCTTATTTTTAAACTTTACTTAGTTTTCTATGTGTCTGTCATTAATTCCTCTTTCAACCCTTCAACAGATGTACCACTGTAGCCTACAAACATCCCTCCCTGAAATATTGGGGTAAGTGCCTTCTTATTAGGCAACTATTAGACAATCTAATTGCCTCCTTAGTATCTCCCTGTTCCCACCCTTATCTGGCAATAGTCTCTTCTTATATGACAGCCAAAGTGATCCTTTTAAACTGTTACCCCAATAAATTAAAAAAATGAAAACCAATCAAGTTACAAAATAGTCACAGACATAAAGTACAGCGTAGGGAATATAGTCAATAATATTGTAATAACTATGTATGGTGCCAGGTGGAGGGAGGGGGAATTATCAGGGTGGGGAGGGGGAATCACTTTGTAAATTATATAAATGTCCAACTACTATGCCACACATCTGAAACTAATATAAAATAGTATTGAATGCCAACTGTAATTAGATAAAATTTTAAAAAACACTTTAGTAAGAGATGTCATGCTTAGGGAACTTACAAATAAAGATGTGAAAAGACAGAAAAATAAAGTTCCTTGTGTAGTTTAAAAGTAAATAAAAATGAATAAATATAATGTAAACCAATCATTTCAATCTTACAGTGGATCTTTATTTCCCTCAAAGAAAAGACAGGTATTACAGTGATAAACAAGGCCCTGCCTGACATTTACCCTGACCTGTACCTCACTGACCTTATTTTCTACTGCTTCTCCTGCGTTTCTCCTTCTCACATTTCTCCACCCCCACTGGCACTTTCCTCTGCCTGGAAATTTCTTCTGCCAGATACTCACATGACTAATTCCCTAATTTCTCCAGGGTTTGGATGAAATGCCACTTTACAGTAAAGTCTATCCTCACCATCCTATTTTAAATTGTAATATATGAGTACACCTATCTCCCTCCCTACCTAGTGCAATTTTAATCCTCCTTACCCTGCTTTACTTTTTTAATATAGCTTTTATTGCTTTCCAATATATTTGTTTTATTTGTTTATTATGTTTATTATCTTACATCCTCTGCTTGAACGAAAGCTCAATGAGAATAGTTTGCTGCTCAAGGTGGTTACTTAATAAATATTTATTATGAATGAATATCTTAAAATGTTCAAACCCATCAGAAAAGCTATGATTTCCTATTTTGTGTGTCTCTTGGAACCCCCTGTCTCTCCACCTTTTGTATTATCCTCCTGTACAGTTGTCAGGCATGAACTTGTCTTCATTATCAATTGGGAATCCTATTCACCTCTCTCCTACAGTGGACTTCCTAAATCCTAGACCCTTTGTCTTCTGTTTTGCCTTTCTCCTTCTTTTTCAATGAGCATTTCCTTTTTCTCAGTTTATTGTTTCTTTTTGGTGGTAGCCTCCTAGGAAAGAATGCAAAATTTTTGAGATTTTATATGTCTGAAATTGTCTGTCCAGCTGATTGCTTAATTGATAGTATGACTCATACAGAACTCTAGAAATAATTTTCCTTTAGGATTTTTAACACATCATACCACTGTCATCTAGCTTCCAGTGTTGGTCTCAAGAAGTGAGAGGCAATTTTAATTCTTTTTTTTTTTTTTCTCTGAAAGTTCCTAGGCTTTTCCCTTTTTTCCCTGCAGTGAATGATGTGCTATGTTGTGGGTATTTTACTTATATAATCTATTGTCCAGTAATTAGGTCCTTTATCAGGAGATTTGTAACCTTTGGCTCGAGGATATCTTCTGATTTATTTCTTTGATAATTTCCTCTGGTTTGTTTTCTTTATTCTCTCTAGAATTTCTTGATATATGGTATCTCTTTTCAAAAAGCAGATCGATGTCTAAAATTCCATTTATTAGACATAATTTGCCTGATAGTACAGAATGAGAACTGAAAGGAAGAGCATATTCCAGCGTTTAATATCACATGAAATTCTTTATTAAGAAGCAAAATGAGTATGCTGTCACTTTCTAAGAATAGCTGAGCTAACAATGTCACTAAGGCCAAACTGGGAGTCATCTCCCCTTTAAGGATCTCAAACACTCTAAAACCTAAAACAGTACCTGGCACATTGTGGAAAATTAGTAAATATTAATTGAATGAATAGATGTCCTCTACAAATAATTAAACTTAAATACATTTATAGATAACATAAACACTGCACACATAGCCCAAACAGCTTTATCTCTGCAAGTTCCCTCATTTTTATCCCTTAAAACATTTAAAATAATTAAGATCTAATATTTGCAGTTTTTGGTGAATTTATTTCTCTATAAACCTGGAGTCACAATTTATATCACCCTGGAAGGAATCTACTTTGCTATAATACAAAGGTATGATTTTGGATATTTCACATTTCAATATCATTTTGATATTTGATATTTATTGTCAACAATGTAATACAGATAAAGTATTTTCTATTAAGTGCTGGATATTTTTCAAGGTAAGGGACTAAAAAGTAAGTCAAGAAAATATAACGATACTGCTCCTTTTTTCCCAAATCAAACTTACTCTCATTGATCTTGATGGGTATCATATGATTTTGTCCAAACCCATACAACTACGATGATATTTTTTCCGTTAGGAAATCAAAACAAAAATACTCAAGGAATCCACAGCTTCCTCAGCATGGTAAGTGAATTAGGTCCAGGATCAGTTGCCTTGGGGGATGCCCAGGGTTTGTTGTTTCCATTTATCTTTGATTTGCACTAGAAAGAAAGCACACCAAAGTTATAGTATTGTTGTCCGTAGGAGGAAAAAAATACTAATAAACCATGAACTATGATTGACCTCTTCCTCCTTTTACTTTCTGTTTCTACTTCTGCTGGTATGCGTTACTTATAGCACATAGAAACACAGGTCCTCAATATCTCAGAGCCACTCTTAACAGTTAAGAACAAGAGGAAAGTAGAATCTGATTTCTGAGTTGCTTTTATTATAATAAAGTTCCTAAAGAGTTTTAGAAGGAAAGTTGTTCTGTACATGATCACACCCTCCTAAACCTAGATAGTGGCATTTACATAGTGGATAGATGGACCTTCAAAGACCAAAAACCCAGGAGTTATTTGATGGCTGATTAAGATCCTAAAACCATTCAATATTTTACATGTAAATATGCATTAATATTATTTTTAAATTGCAGAATGTATCCTATCATAAACCATCCGTGGATCTATATAGTTGTTCCAAGAAGTTGTTTATACTTGCTATAAACAATTGTGAGTTTAACCTAGTGGGCTAAACTCCTTTGTAAGGGTATCGGTTTGAGTTCACGGAGGAGCAAACACCAAAATGAGATTAGATATGCAAGGGATTTATTGGAGGGAATAATTATAAAAGACAAAGGGGAAGGGAGTGGGATTAGAAAAGGAGAGCCGTGCAGGCCGAACACTTGTGCCAGGAAAGAGGAAAGGAAGGGTTGGGTGGGAAGATCCTCACATCATAAAGCAATCATGAGAAAATATCACCCAAGTGTGAAGTTATTGAGCTGAAGTTGTCAATTAAAGGAATCCTGCTTTGTGCATGAATAAGGTTGTTCTTATACCCTAGTGAGCTCAGGCATTGACTGGGAGCAGCCTAAGGGTAGCGTGGCCTGACATGAATGCATTAGAGCCAAAAATATGTCAGCTGTCACTCAGATATTCTCCCTGCAGTGGAATCTCTTGAAGGGCAGTCTAAGTTGGGCACCTCCGTGGTTTTCACAGTCCACCTCTTGTTCTGCACGAATCCATTACTCTGTGTATGTTCAGGAAGTAGTTTGGCCATGGTTCCTGTTGGTTTATTTTCTTAAAGGGAAACTTAACAGAGGAAGATTAGTGGGATAAGCTACAGTCTCCCTTAAGTGTAATTAGTCTCAGACCACAACTAGCACTCACCATTTCTCTCCTTTACTATCCATTTAAGTTTCTGTCATCCTCAGCTATTACCTCCATGGGTCGCTAACATGAATCAGGTAAGTCTAGTATATTTAATTGAGTATATAACCCAATTCTGGTAATATACTTGTTGATATGTTCATGAGATAGACAATGTAAAAAGTTCCTTCAAGAACAAGCCAAGGGCTTCTGGTCAAGATGGTGGTGTAGGTAGATAGGGTACTCAGAACCTCCCACAACCACATCAAAGTTACAACTAAACTACGAAGCAACCATCATTCAAAACTGCCTGAACTGTAGCTTAACAGAAGTACTATAACTAAGGACATAAAGATTAAGCCATGTTGAAAGTAGGAGGGGCAGAAATACAGAATGGGCTGGTACACCCATGTGTGGTGGTTAATCAGGAGGGACATCTTGACTGTGGAGGTCCCCCTCAGGAACCAGGGTTCCCAGCCCCAGACCAGAAACCCTACCCCAGGTTTTCAGTGCCAGGAAGAGAAGTCCCCATAATTTATGGCTGTATAAACCAGCACGGATTGTGGCTGAGGGAGACAGAATCCCAGGTATTCCTCTTGAATGCCTGCACACTTACACACTCTGAGCTCCAGCACTGGGGCAGCAGCTCAAAAGCCACCAGGGAATAAAAAGGGAATAATTGAATTGTCTGGATTCAGGATGAGAGTGAGAGAGGCAGCTGTCTCCCAAACAGAAGTGCTGGCATAGGCCATTGTTCCTCTACTTATTGTTCCCCCCACCTCAAAGCTGGCAAAGAGACATCATATCTGAGTCCCATCAACATGGTTAACACCGTTTGCCCCGTACCCTGATGATTCCCTGAGAACCCACCCCACCCAACTTGTGGACTCACCGAAGTGGTTTCCAGTGGCTTTTTGATACAAACTGCCTCCCTTGACTCATGCTTCAGATTTTCCTAAAGTCTCTCAAACAAGAAGCTTCTGGCCTCTGTATACTCTTACCTAGTGATTAAGGGTATACAGACTCCATGGCTCCATGCCTGGCTCCATGCCTGGCATAAGCAGCAACCAGCTTCTGTTTGTAGCTTAGCCTCTCCTGGGCACCTCCAAGCCCAGTACAAGTAGCAGCCATCTGCAGCTTTTTGTGTACCTCATGCTGGGTGGCCCTGAGCTGGGCACAGGCAGTGGCTGACTTTCGCCTGCACATACAGGCTAGCACCAGAGTCACTGCACCTAGTGGACATCTTCAGACTACATCAGATTACAATCCAGCCACCTTTTGAGTGACACCTTCAAGGGGGAAACTAGGCAGGCACCAAAGCCCCACTAAAGTGAGTCCTGCTTCAGGAGGTTGGCTCCTGTACAGCTCTTCTGCTGTAGTTGCAGCGGGTCCTTGCAACTGATCAGTCTGGGGAGTCAATTCCTCCAAGTGATATGCCAACAGCAATCAAGGCTCAACTACAACAGGAGGGTGCACACAGCCCACATGGGGTTCTCCTGAAGCACTTAGCTCAGGTGACTGGGGAGGCTGTGACACTGGGCCCTATAGGAAACTACTATAGAAGGATACTCTACCAAGACTGGAAGATGTAGCAGCTCAGCCTGGTATATAGAAACAAACAGAGGGAAGCAGCAAAAACTAGGAGACAAACAGGTCCCTAAGGAAAGAACAGGAGAAATCTAGAAAAAGAAAAAAAATGGAGGCAAGCAAACTATCAGACACAGAGTTCAAACAAACGGTTGTAACTATGCTCAAGGAATTCAGTGAGAACTTCAACAGTATAACAAAGGACATGGAAGCCATAAAAAAGAAATGAAGGATACACTAACTTAAGTAAAGAGTGAGTTATAGGGAATTGACAGAGTAGATGAAGTAGAAAATCAAATCAGCAATTTAGAATATAAGAAAGCAAAGCAAAACAAAACAAAACAATTAGAACAGCAAAAAGGAAAAAGACTCTAAAAATATAAGGACAGTGTAAAGAGACTCTGGGATAACTTTAAGCATACCAACATTCACATCATGGGGGTGCTGAAAGGAGAAGAGTAAGCATTGAAAACTAATTTGAAAAATAATGATGAAAAACTTTATTTGGTTAAGGAAATAGATATACAAGCCCAGGAAGCATAGAGAGTCCCAAACAAGATGGACACAAAGAGGCCCACACCAAGACATATCATAATTAAAACGTCAAAGGTTAAAGACAAAGAGAATCTTAAAAGCAGCAAGAAAAAAAGCATCCAGTTACCTACAAAGGAGTTCCTATAAGGCTGTCAGCTGATTTCTCAAAAGAAACTTTACAGGCCATTAGGAATTGGCAAGAAATATTCAAAGTGATGAAAAGCAAGGACCTGCAACTAGGATTTCTCTAGCCAGAAAAGCTATGATTTTGAATCGAAGGACAGATAAAGAGCTTCCTGGACAAGAGGAAGCTAAAGGAGTTCATCACCACCAAATCAGTATTACAAGAAATGTTAAAGATCTTCTTGAAGAAGGAGGAGGAGAAATAAAAACCATGAATAATAAAATGGCAATAAATATATATCTATCAACAAGTACTTTAAATGCAAATGAATTAAATGCTCCAGTCAAAAGACATACAGTGACTGAATAGATAACAAAACAAGACCATTGCATATGCTGTCTGCAAGAAACTCACTTCAGATCTAAAGACACACATAGACTGAAAGTAAAAGGATGAAAGAAGATATTTTATGGAAAAAAAAAAAAGCTGGGATAGCAATACTTATACCAGACAAAATAGACTTTAAAACAAGGCAAAGAAGGACCCAGCAATTCCACTCCTGGGTATTTATCTGAAAAAAACAAACAAACCCCAAAACACTAAATTTAAGAAGACATATACATTCATATATTCATTCAGCATTGTTTACAATAGCCAAGGTATGGAAGCAACTTGTGTCCATCAGCAGATGAATGGGTAAAGTGGTATGTATGTACAATGGAATATGATTCAGCCATAAAAGGAATGAAATCTTGCCATCTGCAAAAGTCTGGGTGGACCTAGAGAGTATTATGCTAAGTGAAATATATCAGACAGAGAAATACAAATGCTAGATGGTTTCACTTATATGTGGAATCTAAAAAACAAAATAAATGAACAGGCAGAACAAAAACATAGCTACAGAGATTCAGAGAACATTTTGACTGTTGCCAGGGGGTGGGATGTTGAAGGGAAGGGATTTAGGAGTACAAATTGGTACAAAATAGTCATAGGGATGTAAAGTACAACATAGGGAATATAGTCAATAATGTGATACCTGTGTATGGTATCAGATAGGTGCTAGATTTATCAGGGTGGTCACTTCATCAGTTAAATAAATGTCTAATCATGGGGTTATACATCTGAAACTAATATAATATTGTACATGAACTGTTCATTTAAAAACATTTTAAAAAGAACCAGCCCAGGACACCATCTTATAAGTCTTTAAAAATTTGGATCATGCCTTCCTAATTTTTAAATGATTGTGGTATTGATATTTGTAAGCAACATAAATAAAGTAGATAGTGAATCACAGGCAATATTTTGTTAATTAGACCCAAAGGGGCTACTGTATTTTGCTGGAAACCTTTTTGACTGATTGCCAAGTATTTATTTATTTTTTCCTATGGTTCTCATATGTAATTGTCTTTAGTATTAGAAAATTAAGTTTACTCTACACAAGCACATTATATTTGGAAGAGATGAAACAACTGCTATGCCTTGTCTTTGTAAATGGGTTATATTCTTTTATATATTTTCTTATTTTTATAACTTTCTTTAATAGACCTATGTATTTAAATTACAGAATTCCCTCAGATCATTTCTTTGACTCTCTGGGTCTCAGTTCCTCTACTATAAATTATTATGGTATTTGTTACTATATCACGCAAATTAATTAAGAATAGTATTTATTATAACTAAATTTTTCAAAGCTATGAGTGTCGTGGGGGTTATCGTACCTGCCGATACCCGTGGGTGACCGCGACCCGATGCGTGTATGAATCTCATACCGAGACACGCGGGGAAAGAGAGACCGGGGCCACGTGACCAATTCCTCACATCTCAGGAAAAGCCCCGTGGCTTGCCCAGCTGGGGTTTTTATTAGGGGCATTAGCACACCTTTACATTGGATTGATTATTCATGGGATTAAGCAGAACAGGGGTAAGATTACTCATTAGCAGGGCATTAGGATGTAAATTCAGGTCCAGTGGCAGACAGGACCAGGTTAATGTAATATGCAGGGCACAGCAAGCCAGAATTTTTTAAGATACATCTTTGCCAAATTCCTATTAGAGAATTCCCATTCCACAGACATGATCCGCACTTGCTCACACGGGAATCACATGGAGCTGTGCTCAAAACGTGTAAATTCCAGAACATGCGTGTTGAAATCACTGCCACATATGAGTACTAATTGTTAATGCCAGTTAAGTGCCTGAAATTTTTGGTTTAAAAGAAAGGTACTATAATCGTTTTTTTAAAGCAACTTAAATAGCCTTTCAACATGCTTTGGGGTTATCTGCATAAAGGCAGAAATTACTTAAAGGAAGATGAAAGCCACAGCTTTTGATTAGCAGTATAAAATTTTTTCTTTATACTTTTATGCAAGTAATTAAAAGATAAAAGTAATTGGAATTTCTCACACATATCACACAGGTATATTAGAACCATTAAAATCTATGCAAGATAAATTTTACAGTATTTTGAAAGTAACCAAATAGCTGAAAATGGAAAGTTCTTCCTTACAGGAAAATTCTAGTGAATAATTGCAGAAGAAATTATAGAATTTTTAAAATGACAATTTTGCAATTCCTAATGAAATCATGGATGTAGAAAATGATTACCAATAGATGCTAACTAAAACCATTAAGAGAAAGGCTGAATGGAGAACTTTATAACAGCTCTATCCACTGAAAACACTTAAACCCATTGCTCAAAATTAACATCACTAAAAGTGAGACAGTCTTCGTATCCTGGAAAAGATAAAGGACACTAGATAAGAAACTAAGGAAATGTGAATAAACTATGAATGTCAGTTGATAATAAGGTAACAAATTAGTTCATTAATTGCAGCAGATGTACCACAGTAATGCAAGATGTTAGTGCTAGGGAAACTGCAGGAGTGGAAGTGGGATAGATATAGGAACTCTGTATTATCTGCTTAGTTTTTCTGTAATCTAAAACTGTTCTAAAACATAAAGTATTAAAAAATGGAAAACAAGATATTATGTTCCTCCTGGTGTAATGAAATATGGATTACATAGAAGCACATATGAAATATTCCTGCCCAAATGATTGAACATGGATTCTAATCAAGCATCTGCCAGGGGTGTCCAAAGTTTTGGTGTCTCTGGGCCACACTGGAAGAAGAGTTGTCTTGGGCCACTCCTTAAATACACAAACACTAACAAAAACTGATGAGCAAAAAAAAAAAGGTTTTAAGGAAATTTACAATTTTGTGTTGGGCTGCATTCATAGCCATCCTGTGCCGCACGCAGCCTGCGGGCTGCGGATTGGACACCCCTGATTCTAGATCAAATTACTATAGGAAATGTGGATAGCTATCTTAAACAATACCACAAGGATGAAATTACCAAATCCAGAATGTGGAATTGTAACAAATGATCTCATTTCTTAAATAAGTAAATGGCACTAAAAATTAGGAGAGGAGGAACTGTAATAGACTAAAGAGTTACGAGATG
>PVJI01031323.1:0-13242 GCA_004026765.1 Micronycteris hirsuta
ACACACAGAATGTCCTCACACCCACAAGTCTGAACTGGGGGATGGGACACATGGAGCAGGGCCATTGAGAGTTGTTCTGCACAGCAACAGTTTTGCAAATAATCTTGGGCATGGTCATTTAACATATCTATAACCTTTAACTGGTTTCATGTATATGTTAAATAGCTGTGGCCATGCTTTGAGCCAGGGAGATGAGAGTGACTTCCACCCAGGATGTAACTGGGAGGCAACTCCCTCTGGTTACAGCGTCTGCATGAGAGCTTGGAGATGATTCGCTCCATGCCATGGGGCCATGCCACGCCTGCCCAGACTTATGTAGCAGCCCAGAAAAGCTAGAAAAATATGGGAATTCTGGCAGGTGTAGCTGATTGTGGGAGGAGTCAGAAATAGGGCTGCAGAGGAAGATTGGTGCTGGGATTTAAACCCAGGTGCGGCAGCCATGCTAGGAGGGACTGTGCAGCTTTGGGGCTCTCTTTTCCCACGCAGTTTAGGAAGCTGGAAAGCAAGATGCAACAGCAATGCAGAGCTCTCTCTCAGCAGTTTGGAAGAAAGCAGGAGAGATGTTGTGGGAAGAAAAGGGGTGAAAGGACTTTCGGTAGTGGGCTAGGAGAAGATGCCACACAGGTTTGGATTAAGAACTGTAGATCATGGCAGCGACACAGCTGATGGTATTGGGAACCTAGGGAGGCCTGCCAGCCAGACACGGACTACTGGGAAGGACTGGGGGCTACCTGAGCCACAGACTTCTATTTCTTTTCCTGAGATATGCTACCCCAGACCGGGCAAAGGCAGGGAAGGAAGGACTGTGTGTGTTTGTGGATGTTTTAAGGGACTTTGGGATTTTAATGAAGGCATTAAGTCATTACTCTTAAGTCTGTATAACTTTTGAATAAATAATTCCTTTCCTTTTCACCAATCTCTGGCATTGAGAGCTATAATTCCCTGGTGGTGGGCAAGGCAAATCTAGTACAGGGGGACCCTGGGAGAAGGGGGAATCCAGTCCATAATAGTATATCCTGCACCCTCCCTCACCGCCCCAGTCCATTCTGTAACATTAGCAGCACAACTTGCACCTTATGGTTGTTGGACTCTGTCTTTTATCAGCACACGTTCATATGCATTAACTTGCTTGGGATGAGGGAGACAGAGTACCATGCCATTCCCAATTTACAGACAAAGATGTAGAAGCTTGTGGAAGTCCAGTGACTTATGTGAAAGTGTTCATGTGTCAGAGAAGAACAAGGACAGACAGAGCTACTGAGCTGGGCTGAGTATCACAGATAATGGCTGAATTATGTCTCTCCACTGAGAACTTCAAATGGCACACATATTGGAGAGTGTACATCCTGGAAATTTTTGTATTGAATTATATGGTCACCATTACCCACCTTAGGAACAAGAGAAGTAGCTTCTCTGGAGTAATTTATTTTTTACTTAATAAAAAATTTTCTGCCCTGGCTGGTGTAGCTCAGTGGAATGAGCGCGGGCTGCAAACTAAAGGGTCTCTGGTTCGATTCCCAGTCAGGGCACATGCCTGGGTTGCAGGCCAGGTCTCCAGGTGGGCCACATGAGATGCAACCACACAATGATGTTTTTCCCCATCTCTTTCTCCCTCCATTCCCTTCTGTCTAAAAATAAATACAATCTTTAAAAAAAAATTTAAATGTTTTAAATAAATCTTATCAGCAGCTTAGAAAGTACAGATATCAGCACAAACTAAAATCCTTTTGCAGAAAACTTAGAAATATTGGGAAAAATTAAATAAACATTAAAAGTACCCAGAACTCAAAGATAAACAATGACATTTCCAGGGTTTTATGTACATATGCATATGTGAGTATGTGCACACGCTATGGGGATCACCTTACATGGGCATTTTATCAGCTCTTTCCAATTGAACATGATGTCTGAACACAGCACCTGTGCTAAGTCTGGTAAGCCTGCCATAACAAACTACCATAGGTGGCATGGCTTAAAAAACAGGTCTGGGGGATAAGGAGGAAAAGAAGCAGAAGGGTCTAATTGCATGGGCAGATATAAATGACCCACAGACATGGACAACGGGGTGGGGATTGACTATGGGAGCAGAGGGAGTAGAGGGGTGGGAGGTGGGGCAGGGGAGAGCAACAGGGAAAAATTGGGACAACCGTAATACAGCAACAATAAAAATAATAATAAAGCAGGTCTATTTTCTTGCAGTCTGGAGGTTACAAGCCCAAGATCAAGGTATCAGCAGGGTTGCTTCCTGCTGAGGGCTGTGAGGAAGAACCTGCTTCATGCCTTTCTCCTAGCTTCTAGTGGTTTGCCAGCAACATTTGTCATTCCTTAGCTTACTCCCATCTTCCTACAGTGTTATCCCTGTGTGGATATCCCCCTTTTTATAAGGGTACCAGTCCTGTTGGATTAGGGGCTCACCCTGCTCCAGTACGGCCACATCTTAACTAATTGCAAATGCAATGATCCTATTTCCAAAGAAGATCACATTCTGAGGTACTGGGGATTGGGACTTTAATGTATAGATTTGGGGGGACACATTCAACCCATAGCATTAAAGCATCTTTGAAACTTTTATTTTTATTGAAAATAAAATATTTCATTGTGTAAATATAACATCATTTATTTAACCAATCCGCTACTGTATAACATTTGAGTTGCTGCTTTTATTTTCCTATTATAATTTATTCTGCTGTGAACTTGTTGATGATTCATGAGATTCCCTCCCACCAAACATGAATGGGTTGATTGTTGCATTGTCTTACTGTACTCAAATCTGGTTTAGACAGAGTTACTTCTGTGCATGTGCTAAGGAAGTGGACTGAAGGTGGCTTTTATGACTTATATTTCTCAGAAGTTTTGGCCATTAAGTTTTAGTCAGAACATTATAAAGCATAGAAAAAATTGGAATTATTCTTTGAATTTCCTAGTAGACTAATTCAATGTCTATTTTCATATATAATTACAATGTTCATAATGTAAAACTAGAGTGATACATACATATAATTTATAAATAAGTAAATATTTCTATATTGTGGGAAATTTCTCAAAAATATTTCCCTGACTGGAAAGATTTACAGCACTTTTCCCTGTAAACTAGAGATCACTGCTCTTGAATATTTATCTAAAAATATTTTCCCTACAATTCCTAACAGCTCAACTGCATCACTAGCCAGGACTGAGTAACCTAAACACTAGCCAGGTCATTACCTCTGCTTCTAGCTGTAAGTCATCATTCCGACCATGATAACAATAACTTGATTCTTGTCCACGTGGCCTGGCCTCGGGTCCACGTGGCCTGGCCTCGGTTTCTAGCTTGGGTTCAAAGATAACAAATAAATAAGTAACTAAACAAATGACAGGTGATCCTGGAGAGCACATAGGGAGGTTCAGAGGCATGGAATGCCAGGTGACCACTGCTCTCTTACCCACTTGGTTCTCCCATAAGCATCTCCAACATGAAGGAAGGGAAAAAGACCCAGTTTGGATCATCTCAAAGCTTGCTCTAAATGCTTTGCTCCTTCCTGTTTTATACTCCCAGGTGTTTCCCACTTAGTTACAGGTAGTTACATCAGCCAGCCAGGCTGATGGACACCCAAGAGCTGACAGTGGGAAACAAATACTTTTCTTGGTTTCTCTTTCTGCTTGTCCATTTAGAAAGCATCTGCTACCTGCATTCCACGGCAAGGTGTGAAACAGTGTGTTTGGCTCTTCTTGAGACTGTTCAAATTGTGCTTTTTGTAATAAGGAGCCTGAAACTATGCCAAAGAGAAGCAGGTGGGAACCCACCTTCCTAACTGCTGGAAACTACACTTGTCAGTCTTTTGAAGCTAGTGGAAAAGCAAGTTTTGAACACCAAGTTGCAGGAAAAGGTTGAATCAGCTTGACTTTTTAATGCAAATTTATATTCTGGAGTTACTTCTGGCCAAATCCTTTGCTCATTGTTTCATATGTTATGTTGGAATTCCTTTGTCTTATTGTTCCACATGATTTGGGACTCAAACCTATGGAAAGCCAAAAATATTTTGGGTTTCATCACTTTTTTTCCTACTTATTTATAGAAGCAAAAAAATGTGACATTTTTGTAGAACAGAGTTAAGTCATTCTCACAGGTTTTATTCAAGAAGTCTATACAGAACTTGTCCAGGGCTCTGCACACTTCCTCCTTGATTTTTGGTCTGAACCACTGGAGCATTTGTTCTCAAACTTCAGTGAATAGAAGAATCATGTAGTGGTGCTTGTTAAAAAAAAAAGATGTCTATGCCCGGCTGGTGTAGCTCAGTGGATTGGGCGCGGGCTGGGAACCAGAGGGTCCCGGTTGGATTCCCAGTTGGGGCACGTGCCTGGGTTGCGGGCCAGGTCCCCAGTGAGGGCCATGTGAGAGGCAACCATACATTGCTCTTTCTCCCTCCCTTCTCCTCTCTCTGAAAATAAATAGATAAAATCTTAAAAAAAAAAAAAAAAAAAGATGTCTAGACCCACCCATTCAGTACTTCTGCAGAGGGTCTGTGTATCTATATTTTCAAATAATGTCCCCCACCCCCAGATGATTTAGAAGCATGACATAAAAGTGATTTAACACACAATGGACTGAAATGCGAAGCATTTTGGATGAAAAATATTAAAATTAAAGTTCTGACTTGAGAGAAAATAATATTTAGAATAGACTTACAAAGAATATCCACAACATTGATGTATGTTGGAAAGCAGACTTAGAATAGAATAAAGAGATACTGGTTCAATTATCCCTTTAACAAAAATCATCTGCGCTCCCACCTAGAGTCAGGCACTGATTTAGAAAGGAGGAGGCAATGGGCAGACACCAATCCTGTCAGTTTAGTCAGTGGGGGAGGCAGGTGTTAATCAAATAGTCATACTAAGTGAAGAAATAATCACAAATCAAGGTTAAGTGCTCTGAAGGAAAAAGTATAACAGTCTCTGAAAGCATATAATAGAGGAAACTGAGGCAGACCAGGGTTAGGGGTTGACATTTGAGAAAAAGCTTTCCTGAGGAGCAGCTACTTGGACTGAGATCTGAAGTAAACTGTCTCAGTGATGTGTGACTGGTGGGCTGAGGACATGTCTGGGGCCAGGGGCATTCTAAGAGGATTGCACGCACAGAGTTCCGCAGAGGAGGAGGAGCTGCTTCTCTGGCCGAGAAATGGGAAGAAAGCCAGTGTGGCAGGACTGGATGTGCTGGACATACTGAAGGAGCATAATTGATCTTTATTTTATTTTATTTTAAAAAAATAGAGGGATTGATTTACAGCATGTTTTATTTTATAAAAGTATGGCCAAATAAAATATTTTATATCATTATCAATTCCATCAAAGAGCTAATTTTTTAAGGTACTAATTCCAACTGATGGGATACATACCCTTAAAGTAGAAAGTTGTCATTATTTATTCAAATGTAAAAATTCAGATTATTAAGAAGTTTATTGCTTTATGGCTAGTCAAGATGCTACTAGCGCATTTTAGATAAATGCACTAAAAAGGTTAGAGAAGTGTCAGGACTCTTGTGGGCCTAACATAATGATGTTGGTGTTTAGCCTAAAGTCATCATGCACACCCACACACACATGTGTGAGTTTGTGTATCTGCAGTCCAAAAATAAAATAAAAAGTTCCAGAAATAAACAATTCATAAGTTTTATATTTCACGCAGTTCAGAGCAGCATGATGAAATCTCTTGCTGTCCCACCCAGGATATGAATCATCCCTTTGACCAGTGCATCCAGCCTGGATACTCTCCATACCCATTAGTCACTTAGGAGCCATCTTGGTTATCGGGTCAATTGTTCTTGTATTGCAGTGTTGTCTTCAGGTAACCCTTTATTTTTTATTTTATTTTTTGATGTAATCTTCATTGTATTTTTATATTACATTTAGTCCCCTTACACCTCCACCCTGAGCAATCAGCACACTGTTGTCCATGTCCATGTTTTCCTTTTTGCTCAATCCCTTCACCCCCGCAACCTCCCCTGCCAGCTGTCATCCTGCTCTCCATCTGTCCCCATTTTCTTCGTTAGTTCAGTTCGTTCATTCAGTTTCACACATGAGTGAAATCATATGGTATTGGTCTTTCTCTGACTGGCTTGTTTCACTTAGTATAATATTCTCCAGGTCCATCCATACTGTTGCAAGGGGTAAAATTTTCTTTTTTTTACAGCCAAGTATTATTCCAAAAAGAACCTTTAAAAAAATAGTAATAGTCTCAAAGCACACAGTAGTGACACTGATGATTTGGATATGCCAAAGAGAAGCCATAAAGTAGTTCCTTTGAAAGGTATGTAAGTACAGAAAAAAGGAGTATATGTAGTATATGTCGTACATGGTTTCAACCATCCACTGAGGTTCTTGGAACATATCCCCCTTGGGAAAAGGGGCACTACTCTGATTAAAATAAGAAATAATGTAAAAGACCAGGTACTGGGGTGGGTGGAAGATCATGAGTTTTTTCTTAGCTATGTTGAGTTTGAGATATCAAAGTGGAGATATTTATGTAGGCAGTTGGAAAAAGGCATCCAGAACTCACTGGAATAGTTTGAATTGAAGGTACAAATAAGGGTCTTTAATGTCTACATTATATCTGAAGATTTAATCATGAATAATACTTTGGAATGGGCATTTAGAGAGAGAAAAGAGGTTCTAAGACACATTCCTGGGGAATTTCAATATTTATGCCAAGTAGAAGAGCGTGAGCCTGATAAGTCTGAAAAGGAATAGCCAGGGAGGTTTAAAAAAGCCAAAGTAAAACAATGAATAACCCAGGATATTGTGGTTTCATGGAAGCTGTGGAAAAAAGGAAGTTTCAAGAAAGTAGTGCTGTTGAATGATATGAGGGGTCAAGTAAAATAAGGAATGAAAAATGTGTTCTGATTTATGAAAATGGATGTCATCAGTAAACTTGCAGGAGCAGTTTTGGAGATATTGATGGAAATGGAAGCCAGATTAGAGTTTCTTGGGAAGTGGGTGGAGGTGTCAAGATGGAACAATTCTATGGACTATTTCTGGTCTTTTTGGAGGTTAATAGCACTAGCTTTTATTTGTCTGTTGTTTAATTTCTCTTTAAAGTGTGTTAGTTTTCTTTCCTTTGATGTCTCAATAGTAGTATACTTCTATTCTTATCAGCCACCCTCAGGCTTATTTATTAACTTTCAAAGAGAATAATTATAGGGAAAAAAAGCTGAAAAACAATGTCAAAAATATATTTCTGATTTCTGGTCAATATGGCAGTGTAAGTAAACATGGTACTTGTTTCCTCCTCTAACCACACCAAAATTACAACTAAACAACAGAACAACTATTATTCAGAACTACCATAAATTGAGTGGGATGGAAGTTCTACAACTATGAAATTAAAGAAGAAATCACATCAATACTGGTAGAAGGGGTGGAGAAATAGAATGGGCTGGTCCCACAACCATGTGTGGTGGATAAATTGGGAGGGATCTATCTGCTCTTCAGAGGGTCCCCTGAGAAGCAAGGGGTTCTAGCCCTACACAAAGCACCCCAACCCAGAGTTCTAGTCCCATGAAGAGAAGTCCCAATAACTTCTGGCTGTAAAAACCAGCAGGAATTTAGGCTGAGGAAGACAGAAACTTTTAAAGTACCAGGCAGTTCCTCTTAAAGGGCCCATGCATGGACTTACCTGAATTTATTCCCTCTAAGCTCCAATATGGGGGCAGCAGCTTGAAAGCCACCAGACATAAGGGGAGAAACTGAATTGTTTGGCATATGAAAGAGAACTGGAATGGCAGGTTTCTCTCAGACAGAAGTGCTAGCAGAGGCCATTGTTCCTTTGATGAGCCCTTCTCACACAGAGCCAGCAGGTAAGTGCCATATCAGAGACTCTGTCAACCTATTTCAATCTGTTTACCCTACGCTAGTGACTCCCTGAGGCCCTGCCCCATCTCACTTCAGTCTCAACCAAGATATTTCTTTTAGCTTTTCCATACAAATGTCTTGTCTTGGCTCATGCTTTAGATTTTCCTAAATTCTCTCAAAAAAGCAGCATCTGGCCTCAGTGTGCCCTGTACCTGTCGCTAAGTGACCCCAGGCTCATCACTAGCACCAGCTAGTCTTGGTTCACAGCTCGGCCTTGCCTGGGCACCTATAAGCTCAGCACAAGTAGCTACCATCTGCAAATTACTTTGTAGGTTGCCCCAGGAAGAACACACATAGTAAAAAAAAAAATGACATACAAGTCAAGGAAGCACAGAGAGTCCAAAACAAGATGAACCCAAAGAGGACCACACACCATAATTAAAATGCCAAATTTAAAGACAAAGAGAGAATCTTAAAAGCAGCAAGAGAAAAGCAGGTAGTTACCTGCAAGAGAGCTCCCATAAGATTGTCAGCAGATTTCTCAAAAGAAACTTTGTAGGCCAGGAGGGAGAGGCAAGAAATATTCAAAGTGACAAAAAGCAAGGACTTACAACCAAGATTACTTGGTTACTCTACTCTACTCAGCAAAGCTATCATTTAGAATCAAAGAACAGATATAGAGCTTCCCAGACAAGGCAAATCATCACCACCAAACCAGTATTATATGAAATGTTAAAGGATCTTCTTTGAGAAGAATAAGAGGAAGAAGAGAAGAAGAAGAAGAAGAAGAAGACGAAGAAGAAGAAAACTATGAACAATAAAGTGGCAATAAATATATATCTATCAACAATTGAATCTAAAAAACAAAATAAATGAATAAGCAGAACAGAAATAGAGTCATAGATACAGAGAATATTTTGACAGTTGCCATATGGGAGGAGTTTCAGAGATGGGCAAAGAAGGTGAAGGGATTAAGAAATTCAAATTGGTTGTTACAGAGTAGTGATGGGGATGTAAAGTATAGGGTAGGGAACATAGTGACTAATAGTCTAATAACTGTATATGGTATCAGATGGATGTGAGAATTATTGGGATGATCACTTATTAAGTTTGTAATGTCTAATCACTAGGGTTTACACCTAAAACTAATATAATAATGTATGTCAACTGTAATTAAAAATAAAAAATGAGCTCTTACTAGTGTGGCTTAGTTGGTTGGGCATTATCCCACAAAACAAAAGTTGCTGGTTTGATTCCCATTCAGGGGCACATGCCTAGGTTGCAGGTTTGGTTCCTGATCAAGGCAAGTATGAAAGGCAAGTGATTAATGTCTCTCTCACATTGATGTTTCTCTCCCTTTCATTCTCCCTCCCCCTCTCTCTAAAAAGTAAATATTTTTTAAAAAATAAATAAATAATGATTAAAAATTTAAAAACATAAAAATAAAAATAATAAATTTTAAAAAGAATTTTCTTAAGACTCCGGATGAGAATCATAAGAAAAAGAGAAAGATTGAAAGGGGTTCACAGGCATGTGTCTGTAGGTAATGATGATAAAAATAAGGCAACATGTGAGAGAACTCTTAGGACACTGTTACATGTGAGGCACTCTGTAACGCACTTTAAATTTAATAACTCATCTGATCCCAACCGTAGCCCTAGGAAGTACTTATTATTATCCTCATTCTGTAAATTGAAGGAATTAGGGCACAGAGAAATTGAGTGAATTGTCCAAAATCAGATAAATAGTGGTAGACCTGGAGTCTTGAATCCTCAATGTTAGTAACTAAATGAGTATGCGTTTGGCAAGTAGAATCAAGTAAGTTCAGAATAGTGGAGAATACAAAAAAAAGCAGGGGACTGGACGTGGGCCAAATCTTATAGAATTGAAATGAACGGTAGCATGAGAGAGATGTGAGCAAATATCTAGTTGTAGATTAGACTACCAGTCCCTCTTCCTGTGGATACCCCCAGCCTTTACTGGTGATTTGTTAGAGAACCCCCAACCCCATAAGGTTTTGAGGGCAGGGATAGAAATATCCATACCTCTCTCAGAAACAGACCACCTCTCAGCACACCCAGGCTTCTGTATTGAGCACCAAGCTCATTGAATATAGAAGGCAGTAGGGGAAGGGAATCCTTAGCACAGTTTAACTCAGCTTTAAATTCTTAGCCCTCATTGTGGGATGATAGGAAAAAAATCCACTTATAACATGTCACAAAATGTTCGCTTTTGGTAGAATGTCTGGCATTAAATAAATAGCTGTTACAATACTTATTATTGTAACCTCACAACTGAGAAATGAGCACAGTTCTAAGGATGCAATAACTGAATAAGATAGGAGATAATTCTGCTCTTTTAAATTTTTTTAGATTTTATTCTTTTATCTTCAGAGAGAGGGAGAGAAACAACATGTGGTTGCCTCTCGCACACCCCCCACTGGGGACCTAGCCTGCAACCCAGGCATGCACCTTACTGGGAATCGAACCAGTGACCCTTTGGTTCCCAGGGTGGCACTCAATCCACTGAGCCACACCAGCCAGGGAGGATTCTGCTCTTCTTGTTGGGCAAACTGACCACATCTGAGGAATTGTTTTGGTTTCTCTGATACTACACTTGAAGAGGAGCTTAGAGCATATTCCAATGAAGGTAAAAGAATTCATAGTCTTGCCATACAAAAAAAATGGTGGAGGGAATGATTCACTTGGTACACAAATAACTCGAAGGGAGCATGATATCTATCTTCAAATATTTGAAGAGTTATCCCATGAAAAAAGGAAGGAAAGCCATATTAATGGGCAGAAACTTCAGGAAGATACATTTTTTTAATAGAAATTTCTAACAAAGCCATCAAAAGTTGCAAGTCTGCCTTAAAAAGTGATGGGTTCCTTAGCATCAGATGTGGTCAACACGGCTAAATATGCACTTGATAAGTGATAGGTAAGTGGTAGACAAGTGATTGATTTATAAGTGTAGAGTGTAAGGCTGGTGAGAAGATGCCTGATAAGAATAGGCACTCCAATATATCTGTTGAATAGGTGAATAAATAATTGGCGCTTAAAACTATATCTAAGAGAGTCTCTGATCCCATATAATTCTCCAACTTTTGGAAAATCAAAGTCATGGTTCAGTGAGGATGGATGGCTTTGGATCCAGATGGGGCATTGGCCAAGGGGGCAGGCCAGAGCGGGACACTGGCCTCGTGTTGGGGTGGCATGAGGAACAGGGGAGTAGGAGGTGTGAGGATGAGGACAATGCTTACAGCCAAAGTGTTAGCTTTTATTTTATTTTGAACCGCTCCAAGCTCTTGGTAGCGTAATTACTATAAGAATATCAGGAAAGTATTCACAACTTTATCTCCAAAGTAAATCATCATCTAAGGACAAGAGACAGGGAACTTCAGGTGAACAGCCACCAGGGGCAGTAGAACATTGTGGCAAGTGAATCAACATTCATATTAAATGAAACTAAATGTATTAACTCTGATATTTACTTCAGAAATATTTCTCTCTTTTTTCCCAAAAATGAAGAAATAAGGAATTAAAGTGAATACTTGACATTGGCCATTCCACCTGTGACCCTTAGCTGAATGTATCTTCAAGCTTTTCTTCCTAGTTCCCTTATCAAACTATTTAAGTGCTCTATAGGAATTTATAAATTCTGATGTTGCCAGTTAAAAGTAGTTTTATAAAAGCATTTTTAATAGCTACTGATTAAATAGTTATTCTGAATTGTCAAAATATGTCAGCACAGCCCTGGCTGATGTAGCTCAGTGGATTGAGCATGGACCTGCAAACCAAAGGGTCACTGGTATGATTCCCAGTCAAGACACATGTCTGGGTTGTGGGCCAGGTCCCCAGCAGAGGGAGTGTGAGAGGCAACCACACGTTGATGTTTCTCTCCCTCTCTTTCTCCTTCCTTTCCCCTCTCTCTAAAAATAAAATAAATAAAATCTTTCAAAAGCAATGTCAGCACAATTTGCTATAACAGTATGGCTTGAATGCTAAAGCTGGTGGGTCAACTCTCACCATATTAAATGATTTTCTTTTTCTTCCCATGGGTTTTCTTTGATATTAAATTGTCATGGTGACAGAATAACAGTATTGCCAAATGTATTTTTATGTCTGGAAAAACATATAAACCACATAAAATGAAGCAAACCATAGAAACAGTTTAACTCCAACATATCCAGAGCTGACATTCAAATAGGGCAAATCAGTCTACTTGCAGGATATGCATTCTTGTGGAGTTAGCTACAACAAATGTAGAACTATTATTATCTTTTTTTGCAATATCAAGAGCAAGGAGATATAAAATTAAGCAAGAAAGTATTTGTGGTTTGTAATTCTAAAAAGGAAATAAGAATAGCCCTCAAACTCGCATGAAGATGAAATTAAGTAGAAATGATGATAAAGGTCTCCTTTATTACTTGCAGAATTTGCCCTGAGTGCTAAGGGTAATCTCCATGAATTTGAGTCTTAGTGTCCAAATCCGACCCACACTCCAGAAGCAGGAGTGAGCCGGGTGGGCATTCTTTGCCTAGTTCTCCTTCCTCCCTCAGTTCAGCTGCTGCTAGAGTTGCTCCTGGCTACCTACACTTGCTTTATCAGAGAAAAATGATCATAGATGGTCAGAACCTTCATGTAGCCCAACTTTTTCATTTTAAACATGAGAAAAAAACGATGCTCATAAAGTTTCAGTGGTTATCCTACCCACACAAGAAGCTAGTGCCATCAACATAGGTAACAGCTAACATTTGTTGCAAGTCATGTTTTAAGTACTTTAAAAACACTTGTTAATTTAATCGTCCCAACAATCTTACGAAGTAGGTACCAGTATCTTGGTCATTTTACAGGTAAGAAGAGTTTGTGTCACTTGCTCCAGGTAAAAGCCAGGAAGCAGCCAAGCAGACTCGAATAGGCATCTATAATGATGAAAGTTGTGGGTTTTGGAGAAAGATAAATGGACGTTACAATTCTTTCATCAGCTCTTATAAGCTATGAGATCTTCGACAGTTTATTAAATCTCTCTAAGCCTCAGTTCCCTTACATGTAAAAGAAGGTAATTTGGATTGTTGTAAAGTTTAAATAAGATTATATGTGTCTTAGCATAGTGCCTGGCACTTAGTAAACGGTAGCCATTATCATCATTTTATTTCTATCATAGTTTTGTTCTTTTTATATTTCAGTCCCATGAAGTCTATCTAAAAACTTATTGTCACAGATCAGAGTTAAACAACTTAGAGACTAAAAAGACAATTCTAAGGATCAATGAATCCAGGAGCTGGTTCTTTGAAAAGATAAACAAAATCGACAAGCCTTTAAGCAGGCTCATCAAGAAAAAAAGAGAGAGGACCCAAATAAACTCAATCAGAAATGAAAGAGGAGATATTACAACTGATGCCACAGAAATACAAAGG
>PVJI01031324.1:0-13243 GCA_004026765.1 Micronycteris hirsuta
GAAAAAGAACCCAAAGAAGGAAGCAAAGTTCTTTAGAAAACAAGGATGGCAGGGATCTATAATTCGAGAGGAGGGTTTGATATTTCATAGGAGTACAAAGTTTTCTTCAGATGTAACTACAGGAAAGGAGAAGTTAGATGCAGACACTGATAGGATTGAAAAATTAATAATAGGAAAATGATTTCACATCTGGTTTTGATAAGGTTATTAGTAAGAGTGAAGCTAAGAAAATGATAAGGAAATCTTTTTTTTTAAAGATGGTATAAAATCTCAATTTGAGTCACTAGAGAAGAAACATTAGAAGGAAAGATAGGGGATTACTCAGTGCTCAAGAGTACAAAGTGTTTATTCAAAGTTATTGTTCATAATTTGTAAGGAACACGAGGCACATAATTACTTGCTAGTTAGCACGCAGGTTCCTCAGAATACTTTGGGTCATAAATAAGACAAAATGCAAAATCAATCAGTAAGGGAGATTTATTTTCTCAGGTAAAAAATAAAAAGTCCTAGCGTTGTATCGTTCCAGAGTTGGTTAAGTCAGTGGTTCACAGTAATCCAAGTTCATGAAACTTTCTCTTGGCTATTCTTGAAATGTTTGCCTTTTCTATGACTAACTCTCCTAATTGATGCAAAATAGCTGCTAGCAGCTAATAGCTGCTAGTTTTAGGAGCAGGTGTAGACATCTAGCCAAAGACGGTGGACCATAACACCACTATCCCTTTGTAAGTGTCAAGAAACTTGTTCTAGAAGCCACTTAGAAAACTGACTTTTATTGACCCAAATTCTGTCATTCTTTCATGCCTAAACCACTTCCCAGCAAGTGGAATGGGAAAGCATGGCTGGCATATTGTAAGCAGAATCTACATCTGGGGTTGAGTCAGCCGCCCTTGTATTACCTGGCATGGCTATAAGAAAATAATGATAATGATAATAATAATAATAATAATAGAATTCTGTGTGAAAGGAAATGGGGAGTGACTTTTGTGTAGACATTAAACTATTTATGTTATAGTTGAATGGAACTGGGTTTAGGTTTTGCCAATTGAGTGCAAAAGAAAGAATGGAAGACAAGACATTTAGGAGTATTTTCAAATGAAATACTACTAATAATAAATAATTTAACAATGGAATTTAAGAGAAATGAAAACATAATAATCTTGATGGATTGTGAGAAAATGAAAATATCAATGGGTTGGTGGTCTTTAATAAATCAAAGTGTTGCAGAATTAATGGGGATATTATTAAAAGTAATCTTTCCAGATGGAAAATGGTTTGGGGTTGTGAGGTATTTGAAATTCTGATTGTGAAGATAGTCAACTTTGTGGTATTAATTCTGGTTAATTTTTAATATTCTTGTTGTTATGATGGGATGTGGTTTTTAAAAATTGGTCATAGGGCCCAAGACTATTTTTTCAATAGGTTACAAAAATTGGGTTTGGAGACACCTTTCAACTCTTACAGAGTATAGATCACTTTCAAAATGTAGTTAAGATTTTTCAGGTATCTCAGTTAATAATAGTGGGAAATAAAAACATATTTTATGAGAATGCTAAAAAGGATATAAAATACATAATATATAGAATATATGAAAAATGTTTAACTATGCAGACATAAAAGTATAGCGTATGAATAAGTCACCTTGGGCTTAATTGATGTATTCTGTAGTTTGTCACCAATATAATACTTTTAAAACATAAAAGTAATTCACCAAAAATTTTTATTAATTAAAGAGAATTAGAAATAGTGAGGATATTTGATGCATTCATTACAAGGAAGAGACCTTTACTAAACTGCATTCCCTAGTGGAGACCCACATTTTGTTTCTGTTCGTTTCTTTCTTTCATCTTTGGACGCTGGCGGCGTTTGGTCCTCAGCGCGCTCCCCTGCAGAGTGAATGTGGCCAGACTCTGCCCGGCAGCTGTGTCTGGCCATCAAAGTTGGTGACTCACGTGCTTTAAGTTTGTCTTTCCATGTTAACAGGCCTTGTTTTATGCAAAAATGTCTGTTGGCTGAGCGTGAGAATTCATAAACATAATTGCCCCCTACTTGGAGGTTTGCTTTTCTTCATCCTCTTCATCTAAAAAGCTTTAAAAAACTATTACTATCTCTAAAGCTTAGGGAAAGGCAGCCTCATCGGGTAGGCTATCTCATGTATATCAGTTAAATTCTATGCCAGGATGCATTAATTATTTATGAACTCTGGATTTTTAAAATGCTTCACTTTGAACAAAAATATCCATCGCTACTCCCACTGGCCTTAGACTTAAAAAGAGAGTGAGTAAATGGCACAGGAAAAATTAAAGCAAGGATAAATCTAAAACCCAAGAAATTTTTAATGGGCAGTTTCATAATGAAATATTAAATAATGAATAAAGTATTTACATAGAATAAAGGACAGGTTTTCTGAAATCAACCTTGTCATTTTCATATTTATATAATTGGTTTTATTACTTTTATTTTTGGAAATTTCAATCAATTCAATTCATTAGTGATTTAATGATCACTTACTACTTGAAGAACGGGAGGATGATGCATTGGGAAATAAAAATGATAGTTATTTTTTTAGCCCTCAAAGAGCTTAGATTACATATGGTGTTTTAAAAGCAATGGAGTTCAGTAAGTTTTTAATGGCATAAGT
Organism: Micronycteris hirsuta; assembly: GCA_004026765.1. Taxonomy (NCBI): domain Eukaryota; kingdom Metazoa; phylum Chordata; class Mammalia; order Chiroptera; family Phyllostomidae; genus Micronycteris; species Micronycteris hirsuta. The sequence goes on from PVJI01031324.1 coordinate 2,639, forward strand.
CCTGTAGGTTTTGTTTCAAAATATCTTCTTAATACATAGTTCACAATAGCAATTTCTATGTTAATTTTTTCTAAACATACACACATCAAAAAGCCTTTATCACAGATTCAAACTCAGAAAACTAACCAAAATGTATAAGACTACTCCTGATGTCATCTTTGTTTTTGGGTTTAGAGCCTACTTTGGTAGTGGAAAAACAACTAAATTTGGCATAATTTACATGAAGAGAAATGAACCTAAACAGACTTGCAAGACATGGCCTGTATGAGAAGACAACTTCAAGAAAATAGGCATGCAAGAATAGCATGAAGAAAGTCAGGGGGACTTCGAAGGCCAGGGTTGGTACTGGCAAAAGTGAGCTGAAGATTAGACAACAGAACGAGTAAAGATTCTCCAGTAACTTTATCTGTGGTGATCGTGCAGATTTGCAGGAAAGGATTAATAAACTAGAAACTTTTATGCAAAATATAATTAAATTAAATTAAAAATTAAGAATATGATACCATTTCTAAGGGGATCTCAGCCAGCTGCAGCTGGCATTTCCCAGAGAGGACACAGTTCCTACTCCGAGTCCTTCCCAGGACTCCAGATACACAGGCACATGCTGTCAGCTCACATGGAGTCACCTGCATGACAGCTGTTTCCAATCACTTCCTCAGCTGACACCAGGAGAAGGCCTCCCTCCTCGCTGCCTGCTTTATCAGCACCTGTCTAATGTGGGCCTACCTGCTGAGGAAGGGAGGCAGAGTCAGCCAGAAACAGCTCCATTCACTTTTATAGTGACCACTTGTGTGACATATGCTAGTTACTGCGTTCCCAGTTACAATGATGATATAAAGTTCCTTTATTAAAAGATATTTATTTATTTATGATTTAAAATTTTTTTATCACCATTTATCCCCCCATACCCTTTTCCACCACAGCCCACCCACTACTGCCCCCTGCAGTCATCACACTGTTGTCTGTGTTCATGAGTTAACAAATATATTTAAATAAATAGAGCAAAGCAAAAAGGCAAAAAAAAAAAAAAAAGAAGATTCAAACTCATTCTTTTTTGATACTACACTCCATTGTTCTCATTTACCTCATATTTCTCTTAGAGTTTTTTAAAGAATGTATATGTATGTTGATGAACTTTTTCTCTACTGATTTTTTAATCAATGTATTTCTTCCTTTTATATTCATTGACATTTTCATCTCCTTAGTACCCTTTACACATTTCATTAATGTGCTGATCTGTCAGGTCATTAATGGAACCATAAAGACGTTAACAAATAATTTACTGCTTTGCTTGACAGAGCCCAAGTTATTTGGCCCTGGAGGCATGATGGGAACTCCATCTGTGGGTCAAACATATGCCCGATGAAGCAGCATGCTCGAGATCCAGATTCCAGCCCTAGTGTGTCATAAAAAAACAAAGGTATTATTTTTATGCCAGAAACAATAGAGTGACAGGCTAAATGACATCTTAATTATGTGTTTTTAGGTACTGTGCCAGTTAACACCAACTCTATTTTTGACTGTGAAAGTCAAATATTACCATTAGAATTTCAACTTTTTATCTTGTATTCTGAAATAAAAATGTGTTTATCACAAACATTTTATAAAATATAAATTTAGAGCAAAAAATTAAAGTAACCTGATTTTCTATTACTGTAACATGTTGTATAGACACATACTCAAACATGTTAATGTTTAACTATACATATATAAAATGTAGTATAAACAGATATTTAAATTTTTAAATTAATATATGTTGTTTTGTCAAAGTCCTCAACCTAATTATTTTTATTGACTACATACACCCTATTTTGTGAAATAGTGTAATTTATTTAATTAAACCTTATTGTCAGTCATTTAGTTCTGATTTTTTATAAAGAATGCTAAAATAAATCTACTTATATATATAATCTTTGGATAGATCTCATTGTTCAGGAAAATTATATCAGTTATGACACTAGACTAAATACACTAGAATAACTGTTCTTCCACATGTACATAGAAGTAGTCCGTGAAGTGACATAACAATAATGCTAAAAAAAAAAATACATGAACAGCCCTTCCTGGTGTGGCTCAGTGGATTGAGCACTGGCCTATGAACCAAAGGTTCACCAGTTTGATTCCCAGTCAGGCACATGCCTGGGTTGTGGACCAGGTTTCCAGTAGAGGCCACACAAGAGGCAACCACACATTGATGTTTCTCTCCTTCCCTTTCTCCCTCCCTTCCCCTCTCTCTAAAAATAAATAAATAAAATCTTTAAAAAAATACATGAACAACAAAAATTTGGGAAATCACAAGAATGAAGCCTTATGGCCCAAGTGATGCTGGACTCAGAAGTAGGAGTTAAGTCTAAAATTTCAACCCTTGCATTAGAACAGAGACAGCATATCTACATGAATGTAGTTGGTAAAGTTTTGCCCACTCGTAGGAGAAACATACCACTTGTATGTGGTAGAAGAAATGGCAGCACAGCTTGGATCCTGGCCAAGCCACATGCTGGCTTTAAGACAGGAAAGCTGTACTGTCATCTAGTGTTCTGGACACTTTTGGATGACTTATTTCCAAGCTGTGGATCCCTGCACTGTGCTGAGATGTCCTCAGAAAACACTGCACAGAAAGGGGTTCTATGGTAGAAATGAGAAACAACGCAGGATGAGCTTTCCAATTAAGATTTGCTGACATAAAGTACAAGAACTTTATTTCTTTTTCACATAACAGTACAGGGGTGGGAATTTTAGTTTGATGCTGGCTTTCAAACATACAGTTGTTCAATGACCTGGACCTGTAGGTGGTTCTTCCATCTTCAGCTCTTGGCTTTAAAAATTGCTCTAATCAACATTTTGAAAACCATAGGAAAATGAAAAGAGCTTAAGAAAACATGGGTGATATCTAGGAGTATCAAACTCAAATTAATTATAGAATAAAAGCATGCAATTGTTAATTAACAGGGTACTATAAAATAAAAAAAAATTGGAATTAAAATGTAACAGTTGATAGAGTAAATTTTAATAGAAAAGCTCTACAGTAGATTGGACATATGCAAACATATAATTAATGTAAAACCGATATAATCACTCAGAATTTTAGAACAGAGAAGAATAGTCAACAAGTGTGTAATTGAATTTCTAGTGGCTGTACAGAGAGGTGATTGGAGAGAAATACAAGTCAGAGTTATAATGGCTAAAACTTTTGAGAATTGAAGACAGTTGTGAGAGCTAAATTAACAAATAATAAATCAAAGCATGCAGAATAAAACATAAAATGTGTGTTTCATATATTCTAATAAAGCTACTTAATGTCAAGGACAAATAGAAAAATGCATAACTATGAAAGAAAAAAGAATGATTACTAAAAAATGAATACTGAATCATAGAAGACCTCATATATAATAAAAATGTCTGAAAATAATAGAATTGTATTTTATAACTGCTGAGGGGAAATTGTTAAGAAACTTAGATTCTTTATTCAGCTAATTTTTTTTCTCAAAAGTGAAAGTAAAGCATGTATTAATATATAAGCAAAATAGCAAAATATGGTTAGGAGTTTAAAGGCTTTGGAAAGTCTAGGGGGAAACTATTAAAAGATGCACTTCACCAATAACAACAAAACAAGTGATACCAGAAGAGAGGAATGGAAAGCAAGCAAAAATGGTGAAAAAATTAACCGGTAAACTAAGTTGTTAAATACAAATTAGTTTAGGTGTAGACGGAGAAGATGGAAGACTGAGGTATATGGGGAGGAGGTAAACTGTATTCATGTGCTGGCTTTGAAGGTTGTCAGAAAACATTTAATGTTAATAAGATTGTTCAATATACAAAGCTAATCATTGCACTTAGAATAGAATGTATAACTTCATGATCAATAATGGAGAGAAAGGAGGAACTTAAGAATTTAAAAAAGATGAAAGGAAAAATAAAGACAGCATGGTATGTATAGAAGATTGCAAAAGTAAGACTAAAGATACATTAGTATTATGTTTAACAATAAAAATAGATGGAATAAATGTCTTGTTTATGAGGCGCTGACCAGGTAACTCAGCTGGTTAGAGCGTTGTCCCAATAGGCCAAGGCTGTTGGGTCCCCAGTCAGGGCACATAGAAGAATCAACCAATGAATGTGTAAATAAGTGGAACAGCAAACTGATGTCTCTCTCTCTCTCTCATCCCTCCATTATCCCTCTAAAATCAACCAATAAAAATAAATAAATGTATTGTTTATGAGATTAAAAGATTGAAATTATATAAATACAACTATCTCCTCTTCAAAAAGAACATCCATATTAAAACAATAGAAAGGGGGTCAAAATACAAAGGTGGAAAATGATTCAGTAGTCAAGGACTGACAGAGAAAGGTAGTGGTAAATGAAAAATAGAATTTAAGACTAATTAATTAGAACATAAATGTAAAAGATTACTTGAAATTAAAGGAAGGTATTAATCATAAACTTGCAGGTACCTAAAGTATAACCCAGAAAAACACAAGATAAAAATCTGAGAGAATTACAGAAGGAAAAAACAAAACTGTATCAAGTTTTCTACAGGGTGAGGCAAAACTAGGTCTACAGTTCTGAGTATGTGAACACAGAGTTTATTCATGTATTATTAGTTATTAATTAGTGTACTATTTTCCATACAAACTGTAAACCTACTTTTGCTCCACCCTGTATATTCGTTTCTAAAATCAAAATAAAAGGTAACTTTTTTTTCCTTATTTGGCTGGTAGTACAGTAAATCGATGGTATGAAAGACCCTATAACTTCAAAACAACTCGATCATAGAGGTGACACTCTTTGAGGCCCTGTTGGTTTCCTATGAGGCAGACATTACTCCAAGTCAGTATCTCCAAAGATGACCCCTCCCAACAAGTGAGCAAATGTGACACAGACTGGCCTCAGTGATGCAGGCAGCAGGTAGTGGCACGCTAGGTAGCAGTAGCTTAGAAGCTGTTTGAATACTGAGCTGTCAGCCAGCACTGAGAAAAAGAACGGAGCCCAGTACTTTTTGGTAAAACTGCTCACGTGAAGATAGTGAGAGTGCCACCCATGGGAGGCACACTTCCCAGCTACCCAAAGAAGCAGAAGCAGATCTTAACTTGAGGAAAGCATTTCCAATTTAGGCCCACAGCACTCCCACAGATTAAAGGAAATCAATGAACTCACAATAAAGATAGCAAAATATAGGAATTCTCAGGGCCACATGTGTAAGACTCAGTAAAGATAAAACAATGCGTTTAGACTACTAAGGGTTTACCCAAAGGTAATTTAGAGGATTTAGGAGTCTTTGTATAAAATAGCAAAAAGAAAAAAAAGATAACCACAAAGATGAATCAGATTATTTGACTTTGAGTGGTGGGCACACAATGTGAATATACAGATCATGTGCCATAGGAATGTACTCTTGAAACCTTTATAATCTTATTAACCAATGCTACCTCAATAAATATTTTAATAAAAAATAATGGTGTAATCCAATTTTAATTGTGCTATTTATCCTTATCTTTTTGAAATCCCTTATTTTATCATTGTGTTAGTTGCCTTCTCTTGTATTGCTCTCATCAATAAATCACAAATTCCTAATCAAAAGAAAAAAGCAAAACAGTCAAACAAAAACCAAAAATGAGACAGAAAAAAATGATTTATAGAAATATATGGGCATATTTGAAAAAATGGAACTGATAGAAAAATGTTTAGGATTAGAAAAATCAATATATTAAGCAGCAGAATATACACAACTAAAACATATTTGAAAAAAATTATCCAATTATGAAGTTCTGGACATTATTTGAAAGTATAGCTAATGGAATTTGCCCATAATTTGGACACAGTTTGTATAAAAAAGAAAGAGGTCAAGAATAACAGACAACAAGTTGTTTTGCTTTGGCAAATGGAAGAATGGAAATTATGTTTAACTTAGAGTTGAAGGAAGACTACCAGATTTTAATTCAAAATGTAAGTTTGATATGTCTCTTGGACATTACTATTATTAAGTATGCAGTCAGGGAATGTCTGAAGATCAGAAAAAGGTCCAGACTGTGGAGATACAACTTAGGAGTCATTAGTCAAAAGGAAGTGTTTAAAGCATATGAGACATGAAGGCAAAGGGCATAGGTGGAGAAGAGAGAGTTTCAAAGATCAAGTCTTGGAGCATTCTAACACTAATAGGTAAGAGAGCAGAGAAAGGAGAAGGAACGGAACTTTTGAATAGGATGTAATTGTATCTCAACAAGCTAAGAAGAGTAACTTAGAAATACTGAGTTTGAGTTTAGGCCTTATACTAACAGGGTGGCTGGCCTTGGGCAAGCTAGTCATTCTAAGAAATTCTTTCCTAATTCTTTACATAGCTAGTCAGATACAGCCATATTTAGGTCCAATTTAAGTGCCACTTCCCCCCAAATTCTCTCCCTTGTGCATTTCCACCCATCATTCAGCCCAGTATTTACTCCTTACTAACATTTTATTTCATTTGCTTAATCCCAGCCTAAAAGTAGCTTATGTATTTACTTATTATATTAATTGCATGTGTCTTTCTCAATCACCAGCAACACAGAAATATAGTGGAAAATAAGTAGGCTTATTTTGTTCATATGAAAACAATGCAATAATTAATAAATAATATTACAAGTTTCATGTACTCACAACTGTAAACCTATTTTGCCCATCCCTGTGTACACTACATGTCATTTTTTATTTGTTTGTTTTTTGCCTTGTTTATTATTTTGTACTCAAATCCTAGCATAGTGCCTGGCATATATAACAGGATTCACAAATAGCATGAAGTAAGTGAATAGATTTTCCAAGAATAAGATTCATTGAATTGAAAACTTGCTTGTATCCTAATGGACAGTTAACTAGCTAAGCAAATTAGATTTTTAGACAGAATCAAACATTTAGTATATTGCTTAAACATGCTCCTTAATATTCTAAAAGACAAGAATTTAATATTTTTAGAAGCACCTTTTCTGTGAATTATTTGTGTATCCCTTATCATTTCTAACCATATCTACTTGTACCCACTAGTTTCAGGTATTTTAAAACATCGAGGAAAAAGGACTGGAGGTGAGGACCAGGGAGGAGTGCCTGACCGCGGGAGGGGGGCCGGAAAGATGGCGGCGAAGTAGGAGGGAGCAGGATCGGCTTCCTCCAGCCCACTGGTGGGATATCTGGCTGATTTTCTGAGGAGCGGAGTGATCGCCCAGATTTATTCCAGGAAGATTGGCGACCAGGATTGCGCATAAAACTGAAAGATCAGCCGGTAGAGTCTGCTTCGGAGGGAAGGGACTCGCGGGGAACCGGGAGGTTTTCAGATCCAGTCGTAGCTGCTTCCAGTTTGTTCCAGGATCCATGGGAGGGAGCTGGATTGGGGTGTGTGAGTAGCCAAAGCAGACCTGCACGAGTCTGTTGGGAGAGCCTTGGTCCCCAGCAGTCCGGAGGTTGGTGTGTACCTGGGGACTGGTCTACAGAGGCCAGCGATCCTAGTGGGAGGAATTGGAGATTGAACTCAATGGGAGACCCAGGCCTGGAACTCTGGGACCAGGCGCGCACCAGGCGAAGCCAGTCAGGGGTGGCTGGGGGTGGTGCCCGACCGGGCGCCCAGGCCTGCAGCTTGCAAGGCCCGAATCCAGAGACAAAAGCAGGCAACAAACACAGGGGCGCGGAGCTCATTCTGGGAGGGCCTGAGACACAACCCAGCAGCTGTGATTGGAGACCTGCGCTGCAGACTCCTTCCATGGGAGAAAAACATCGAACCCCACTGAAGGGAGACACAGACCTCACGAACTCTGACTCAGGGTGGGGGTCAGGCAGCCCAGAGGAGGTGCTGCGAATTCCTATCAACTCGGCTGGAGGCAGGACAGCAGCTAAGAGTGCAGCCCAGGAAGAAAGCTGGGGAAGTCTGATATCTTCCCATCCTGTCGCAGCACTGACCAGACGCTGTTGAAGCCAGCCAACAGAAGTTTTTTTTTTTCTTTTTTTTCTTCTTTCTTTTATTTTCTCTTTGTTTTTTTGTTTGCTTTTCCCCACCCTTCTTCCTATCCGTCCTATATTTTCTTAACTCCTTCTACCTTCCCTTCATATGGTATTCCTAGTTTTCTCTTCTTTTTATTTCATATTTTTATTATATTTTATTTTATGTTATTTGAGTATTATTTTTTCTTGATCTTTCTTTTTCCTTTTCTTTTGCTTTCTTTTCCTTCTTTCTCTACCTTCCCCTCTCTTCTTTATCCACAGGTGAGACATTAAAACCTGGATTTGTGAAGAGAATAGAGTGGGACCCAGATAAGAGTCAGCCCAAAAAACAGAGACAGTGACACAAAATTAACTTTGCTGCTCCAGAGAACTTGACAGATCAATTTAAGAATCAGAGGCTAGCAAGAAGAATCCCACAAACAATGGGAAGACAAAGAAACAATCCCCAAATGAAAGGAAAGGAGGAAGCCCCAGAAAGAATGATAAATGAAACAGAGGAAAGCCAATTATCAGATATTGAGTTCAAAGCATATGTTATCAGGCAGCTCAAGAAACTCGAGAAGCTTGATGAACTCACAGAAAACTACCAGAAACTACAGGGAAACTATAATGAACTCACTGAAAACTATGTCAACATGAAAAAGGAAATAGAAACTATTCACAAGGGCCAAGAGGAAATGAAGAATACACTATCTGAACTGAAGAACACAATAGAAGGAATCAAAAGTAGGCTCGATGAGGCAGAGGATCAGATCAGCGAACTGGAGGACAAGGTTGAAAAAAGCACCCAAAAAGAGCAAGAACAGGAAAAGAGACTCAGAAAGAATCAAGAGGTATTAAGGGAAATGCAGGACAACATGAAACGTAATAATATTTGTATAATAGGGATACCAGAAGGAGAGGAAGAGCAGCAAGGGATGGAAAACCTGTTCGAAAAAGCAATGATGGAAAACTTCCCTAATCTGATGAGAGAAAAAGCCACACAAATCCAGGAAATACAGAGAGTCCCATTCAAAAGGAACCCTAACAGGCCCACTTCAAGACACATCATCATTAAAATGGCAAAATTCCAAGACGAAGAGAGAATCCCAAAGGCAGCAAGGCAGAAACAGGAAGTAACATACAAGGGAACCCCAATAAGGTTAGCAGCTGATTTCTCAATGGAAACACTCCAAGCCAGAAGGGAATGGCAAGAAATATTCCAAGTAATGAGAACCAGAGGCCTGCAACCAAGACTACTCTACCCAGCAAGGCTCTCAATCAAGATAGATGGCCAAATAACGAGCTTCCAAGACAAAAGAAGTCTAAAAGAATACACCTCCACCAAACCAGCTCTGCGAGAGATCCTGAAGGGACTGATTTAAGGAAAGGAAGGGAAAGAGAGAGTGAGGAACACAGGTACAAAAAAAAAAAATGGCAATGAATAAGTACCTATCAATAATAACCTTAAATGTAAATGGATTAAATGCTCCAATTAAAAGACATAGAATAGCGGAATGGATAAGAAAGCACGACCCACACATATGCTGCCTACAAGAGACCCACCTCAGGACAAAAGACATACACAGACTGCAAGTGAAGGGCTGGAAACAAGTTTTCCAAGCAAACAGACAAGAAAAAAGAGCAGGGGTAGCAATACTCATATCAGACAAAATAGACTTCCAAAAAAGGGCCATCAAGAGAGATCCAGAAGGCCACTTTATAATACTCAAGGGAAGAATCCACCAAGAAGACATAAACATTGTAAATATATATGCACCCAACACAGGAGCACCCAAATACACAAAGAAAATCTTGGAGGACTTCAAGAAAGACATTGATAGCAACACAATTATAGTAGGGGACTTCAACACCCCACTGTCAAAAATGGACAGATCCTCCAAACAAAGTATCAGCAAAGACATTGTGGCACTGAACAATGCCCTAGAAGAAATGGACTTAACTGATATATATAGGGCCCTTCACCCCAAAGAAGCTAAATACACATTCTTTTCAAATGCACATGGAACATTTTCAAAAATAGACCATATGATAGGACACAAAACAAGCCTCAACAAATTCAAGAAAATTGAAATCATACCAAGTTTTTTCTCTGACCACAGGGGACTGAAATTAGAAACCAACCCCAAGGAAAAAAACCCAAAACACTCAAAATCATGGAGACTGAATAGCATGCTGTTAAACAATGAATTGGTCAAGGACGAGATTAGGGAAGAAATCAAAAAGTTCCTTGAACAAATGAAAATGAACTGACAACAACCCAAAACTTATGGGACACAGCGAAGGCAGTCCTGAGAGGGAAGTTCATAGCAATACAGGCCTACCTAAAAAAACCAGAAACAGTTTACACAAACAACCGAACCCTATGCCTACAAGAACTCGAGGAACAACAGCAAAGACAACCCAGAGCAAGTAGAAGGAAGGAAATAACCAAGATCAGATTAGAATTAAATGACTTAGAGACTAAAAGGACAATTCTAAGGATCAATGAATCCAGGAGCTGGTTCTTTGAAAAGATAAACAAAATAGACAAGCCTTTAAGCAGGCTCATCAAGAAAAAAAGAGAAAGGACCCAAATAAACTCAATCAGAAATGAAAGAGGAGATATTACAACTGATGCCACAGAAATACAAAGGATTATA
>PVJI01031325.1:0-13245 GCA_004026765.1 Micronycteris hirsuta
GGGAATGGGGCACAGAACAGGTAGCATAAATGGTAGGTAGACAACAGACAGGGGGAGGTTAAGAATAGTATAGGAAGAGCAGAAGCAGAAGGACTTATGTGTATGACCCATGGACAAAACTAAAGGGTGGGGAAAGGGGGGCTAAAGGGGTGGGGGCCAAGAAGGGGGGGAAAGTGGGACAACTGTAACAGCATAATCAATAAAATATAGTTAAAAAAAAAAAGATGACCCTTTGTGTCTTTGATTGCTAAAAGGTTTACATAAAGGATTGTGTTATCAACCCTGGCTGGTGTGACATGGTGGATAGAGTGCCTGTCTGTGAACCAAAGTTTTGATTCCTAGTCAGGACACATGCCTGGGTTGTGGGCCAGGTCTCCCGTTGAGGGTGTGTGAGAGCCAACCAATTGATGTATCTTATTACAGCAGTTTGCCATATTCATGGCAAGGTCACAATTTACATAATTTAAAAATGGCCAAAATACCTAGAATTTTACGCTGATATCAAAAGACCCTATATACAAAAGTCAAATCAGAACAAAGGCAGAGATTCTCTATGTATATACCACAACATGCAATTCAAATTTCCACATGCTTGTTTCAAGTGAGCAGGTTTCTCACCCACTACCTTTAACCCAGTGAGATTCCAGAATTGTGGTTTCCCTCCATGAAATTCAGTGCAGCTCTGGCTTGTTAATGCGAATAAGCAAATAAACAGGAGCGCTCTGCTTCACAGAGGCAGCCAGGTCAGAACTAGGCTTGATATTAAGGAGACCACATTGCCATAGATTTCACTTTCTAGATAACTTGGTGACATTGTCAGTGACAGTAAACAGTTGAGAACAGACCTTGGCTCAAACCTTTTAGGGCAGATGAGCTAAGGCCGCATGAACCACTGTCAAATTTGAAGGGGCAGACGGGCTCCGGCCGGAGGCATTCTTTGTCAGGGATCTTTTCAGCCTTCACTGAACAGGGGAAAAGCAAGGTCTTTCTGTGGGTCTGATTAGGTGGAAATGTCCTTTTAAAGTGGCCTGAATTAGTAATATTTTCATACTATTGTGGTCACTCATAGTAAGAAAATATATCCTGCGAAGGGCTGGAGACAGTCCATCAAGGTGAGTACTATAAATACCTTCTTTCTGGAGCCCACGAGCCTCATCACCAGCCACTTCTGGAGCGTGGAGAACGCCACAGTGTCCCAGACTTTGCTCTTCACTGTTTCAGAATACCTGCTTGGAGAGACTGGTTTTCTGGCAAGGAAGTTGGCATGCTGCCTTTATAGCACACAACTTCCCTTTGGCAGAGATGTTTGCCAGAAAATTTTTCTACTTCGTGTGACTTAGAGGTTTCGTCTGACTATCAGCCCCCACTGGCAGAGACACCCCAAATGTCCCAGAGCAACCTTTTGCACTCTACTGGAGCAGTCTCCAGGAGATGCTGGAGTTGGGTTCTTGGCATTGACCTACCACTGAAGCTCAGGAGGTGGTAGGAAGTGCAGGAGCCAGGGCAAGTGCCTGAGCCTCCTGGCTTTCCTCGGCCAAAGCGTAACGCCTGGCTTTTCTGCGATCAGGCTCTGGGGTCTCCTCTGCCCATCTTCCCACGCGGCGCACACCTTTGGCCACCTTGGGTGCATTCCTGCAAGGATTGTGGTCATAGATAACCAGCTTCAGACTTGGCAAATGGGCCAAGCTGGGGAAGTAGCGGATGCCGTTTCGGTCTACGTCGATCACCTCCAGGAAGGGCATGTGAAGCAGCACAGGGGGAAACTCGGTCAGCAGGTTGCCTGAGAGCCAGATGGTTCTCAGCTCCTGAAGGCGCCGGAGTTGACCTGGTAGCAGACGCAGGGCATTAGAGCCAGCATGCAGAGTCTTAAGGAGATGGAGCTCACAGACCACTTCCGGCAGCTGGGTGAGGCAGTTGGCCTCCACCCACAGGGTCCGCAGATTCTGGAGCAGGCTCAGCTCACTGGGGAGGTCGTAGAGTTTGTTGTTGCCCAGGTAGAGGATGCAGAGCTGTTTCAAAGTACATACCACCTGTGGCAGAGCCTTGAAGTTGTTGAAATCCAGGGCCAGGATCTGCAGATTCTGTAGCTGCCCCAGCTCTAGAGGCAGGTTGCTGAGGTGGTTGTCACTCAGGTAGAGCTTGACCAGCTCCCGGAAGGAGCACACGTGCATGGGGAAGCGGCGTAGCTGGGTACCACTCAGATCCACCATCTTGTCCGGCGGCATCTCCCGGAGGTCTCCGACCACGAAGTTCTGGCAGCGGTCAGCCGGGATGAAGGCCACAAGGGCCCTGATGGTGTTCCCCATGCAGACGCTGCAGCCTCTGGCGGCCCCAGCCCACCAAAGGCCGGGCTGCTGCTGACTGCTCTGAGGCCTGTCCTCTCCTCCCATTATAACCTGGGGTTGGCGCGAGAAAAGCCAGTCACTTCAACAAAGAAAAGTGCTTCTGATAGTGACCTGAGTGTCGGGTGACAGGCCCAGCAAACGGGCAAGGTCCAGGAGGCCAGATCTGACTCCCACGCTGGCTTTTCATCCCTTAAACCCCGGTCTCCTCTATCAACATTGTTTTAAATTTGTTTGTTTCAAGCTGAAAATAGTTTCACCGTTTTTTTTCCTAATGCTAAAACAATGAGACATATTAGATAAAGGTGTAAAAGAGGAAAGTGGAAAACGCCCACAGCCATACTGCTCAAGGATAAATACTATAAACTATTTAATACACGTCCTCCACCTTTTTGGTACAAGTAATCAATTTGTTTTAAAAAAAATTATACTGTTTAGGAGTATTATATTTATTATAACATATGGACATACTTTTTAATGTTTTGCAGGTATCTACACAATTATAAATTACTGCAGAGTCTTATGGGCGCCCCGTAATTTAAACAGGTCTCTAGGTTGCTTACAGTGTCACTATTATACATGTCCTTATGCACACAATGTGAGCAGTAATCCACCAATTTCTTTAAGAAACGTCCTTACCAAGTGTTTCGGGGCCAAAGATCCTTTTAAGGCTTTTCATCGGTAGTGTCTCCTCCCTACCCCCACCAAGTCTGAACCAGTGTACCTACTCTACAGGTATGCATTTTCTTATTTCTTCATTCTTACCAGGTAATAGTTTTCCACACTTTAAAAATTTGCCTTTGCCCTGGCTGGTGTGGCTCAGTTGGTTGGGTGTCATTCCAGAAACTGAAAGGTCACAGGTTTGATTCCCGGTCAGGGCACATGCCCAGGTTGCGGGTTCCATCACTGGTCAGGGTGCGTGTGAGAAGCAACTGATTGATGTTTCTCTCTCACATCAATTTTTTCTCTCCCTCTCGCCTCTCTTTCTCCCTCCCTTCCCCTCTCTCTAAAATCAATAAGCATGTTCTCAGGTGAGGATAAAAAAAATTTGCCTTTGACAAGAGACAAATAGAAAAGTAGAAAAAAGAGAAGGAAAGCCAATCTCCTAAACCTTCAATGGCTGAGAATATGTTGCCGTAGTGGGTCTGCGCAGATGTAGCTAACTGCCCGTCAAAGGTCTGTCCTTGCCTGCCATGGTGCAGAGTTGGAGAAAGCAGCTGTCCGGCTGGGACATTTCCTAGTAGCGGTCTAAAGTAGGGAGTTTAATTCTGGCCAGCGGAATGTGGGCAGAAGTGATATATGTCTCTTCTAGACCTGGTTCATATGAAACAAACCCACCTTCCTCCACACTGTCTCGTTTGCTAGCTGGATATCAACACCCAGGGTGACCTTAGAAGCCAGCAAGTAAGTACGTGGAGTCATATGGAAGTTGGCAGGGCTTTGGGCATCCTGGATCCCTGAATAAATGCTAGGATCAGAACACCTGCCGCCTCCCCAAACACTCCCTATCACCAATTGGATTTAGGTGAATGAGAAATAAGTTTCAATTATGGTAAGCCATCCAGATCTGGTAGCTTATCACATGATCTTAATCAATAGAGTGATTGTTAAAAACAAGGAGGTAAAATTACATATATTGATATGCAAAGATATTCTTGATTAAAGTCAGGGGGAAGCAAGTTTCAGGACAGTTTTTTTATAATCCCATCTGTAAAAAATAAGTATATATTCTTGTATGTGCATAAAAGTATAAGAAATAACAATGATTATCTCTGGGGAATCTGATTGATGGATTGGGGTGATAGGAAAGCTGACTTTTCTATTTACACCCTATTGTACTGTTTGATTTTTTTAAACTGTAGACATATATTACTTTTAAATTGGAAAACCCTGGTCCAAAGGAAACAGTCCATCAGTCTACCTGCTCTCTGGATAGTCCCCGAGTCTGGGGGGAGGCTCGGCACACCCTTTGACCCCCCGGGCTGCCTATGCTGAGCGGAGTGATAGAAGAGCGTTTCCGGGAAGGGCTGTCCTGCAGAGCTATTGGTGATGCAGCGTCGCTCTCCACCTTCTTTCTGCTGTCACACTCAGTGTCCTTGGACTTCCAGCACAGTGAATGTCAAGGGCTATTATCTCGAGTCCTCTCCTTGCTTTGTTGATTTGTACTATAATAACTAGCCTCTCTACTGGGCTTTACCTCTATATTTAGTGTGGCCAGCAGTGACCACAAATGGTCATGGAGCAGCTGCCCTGCTGTCATCCCTAGAAATGATAACGATGATAATGATTGCTACTCGTACTTCTAACTAATCTGCTGAATACTAAGCATTGTGCCGGGGGCTTTACATATACTATGTATTCTCACAACACCTGCCAGATAAATATTTTTATCCCCAATTTTCAGATGAGAAAGCTGAGGCTCAGAGAGGTTTAATAACAGCATCAGATGTTTTTGAGCACCCGCTATGTTCCAGATGCAGGGAATCTATCTGGTGGCTAAGAAGATAGATTAGGACCCTGACCCCACAGAGCATGCAATTCCATCAGAACATGTGTGTGTGTGGTGGGCTTGGTCATGCCAGCTGACAGACTTCACCCTTCCATACTGAACTTTCACTCAGCACTTTAATGCCAGTCCCTAAAACAAAGGTTTTTCTTAGATCATTACTTATTAATTATTGTATTATTTTCCATACAAATAACTGTAAGCCTACATTTGCCCACCCCTCTATATCTATATATCTATCTATATCTATATCATTTATATCTATATCCACTCATATATCTGTATCTGTCTGGTTGAAAGAACCCAGAAAGGAACTCCCATTGCTTTGCTTGGAAACCTGTAGGATGAACTCCAATTTTGTTCAATGCCAGGGTGGACAAGGGCTTCCCCCAAGATTTCACCTGTGGATCTACCCAAAGCAGGATTCCAGAGAAGTCTCCCAAAATACTCTGTGAAGTTAGATTCCCTTTCAATGTTGAACTGCCAGAGTCTGTTCAGCAGCGACCGCTGTGCTAAGACAGTTATTCTGAGAAGAGGGGGCTCCAGAAATGAGCCGTGAAATGAACCATGAACGCCGGAGGAGTTCCATCGACTGGCATGCTGGAGCAGAGGGCCTGGGGGAAATGAATAGAAGCGGGAAGGCGGCTCTTCCATAGCCTGCCTGGGAGTGAAGGAAATAAGGTCAGGAGAAGGCCTTGAGGGGATTCTGCCTCACAGTCTTTAGGGACCAGCAGAGAGGGCATATCCTCCCGGAAGCAGGGTTTCTTGATGGCCTGGACAATAGGCCTCCTCGGTGATTGCAGCCAGAGGTCATTTCAGCGACCCCCTGCTCCCTGCATTAGGGGGTTGGATTTGCTGTTGGAACACGGACCAGTGCTGCTTACTTCCCTGGGGTTTCATGGCTCTGTAGGTTCAATGTAGCTGGGCGAGTAAACGGGTCCTTTCGATTTATCAGCCGTTCTTAACTAGTGCTGGGTGGGGGTCTTGCTCCCCAGGAGACCATTGGCCATGTCTGGAGGCATTTCTGGCCATCACACTGAGAGTGCCCTGGCATCTTGTGGGTGGGGCCCCGCTGCTGCTGTCTTTCTGCAGCGCCCAGCACAGACCTCGCAACAAACCGTCTGACCCAGAATGTCAGCGGTGCCGAGGCTGAGAAGCGTTGGGCTATCCTGCTGCCAGCCAGTCCTCTTCCAGGGAAACGCAGCACTGTGATGGTAAAGTGGACCAACTAGTATTTTATCTTCTCAACTGGAATGCATTTTTGTTTTCAGTTGTAGAGAAAATTTTCTTTCAATATGAAAAAATGGATTGGATAGTATAGAAATGCCTCATATTAACTACACTTTTCAAGACTTTGCTTTGGCATTCTTGATATTCCCCAATCTTCTGTGTAAGTAAAAGGGCTGATAACATGAATGCAGCTCTGGCTTTGGACTTGTGAAATTTGAATTGACTGTAAACCTTGTAAAAGACTCATGAAGTCTCCTGTAAGTTGTTGGTTTTGTTGGGAGGGGTGTAGGGGGCAGGGGTGGGTGGATCTTCTAATGCATTTTCCACTAGCAGCGCTGCTAGAAAGACGGGTACCCCAGGCTGGTGGACAAGAGCTGGCGTCACCACGGAACCACAGAAGCACGGCGGTAATATGGCGCTGCACTGACTGCTGTGTGTAAGGTGGTTTCTGCGAGGTCACCAGTTCTGAGCTGCAGCTGAAGTATCAGGCCCAGTAGCTAGAGGTAATTTCAGGTAAATTCAGCAACACATTGCTGAATCCTGCCCAGATCGAGTCCCACTGATGGGTGGGGTGGTATGTGGGAAGGCCCCAGATTCGGACCCTAAGATCTGTGTTTGAATTTCTCTCATTGTGGTGTGACCTTGGGCCTATCATTTAACTTCTCTATGTCACCTTTTCCTCACCTGCAGACTAGAGGGTGAGACTTGGTGGTCCCTTGGGTTCCCAACAAGTTTGGCAGCAAGGGCCTCCCACTGTGTGACTCTGTGTCACCAAACTGTTTGTGTCACTCAGCTCTAAATGCATGTTAGGGGTGAGGCAAATGGCAGGGGTGGGGGGCGGCACTGGAGAAAAACGTTGTTTTGTTTTAGTGTGAATTCTAGAACACGAAGTTGGCAAAGACCTTGACCTGGCCTTCCTTTTGTGTGACCTCCCAAGACACTTAGAGAGGCCAGAATGACAAAAGGAAAGAGAATGCATGGGCTTTGGAGGCAGAGGAGTTTGAGTTTGCATATCAGCTTTGCCATTCACTAGGGTAAGTTAAGCAATTTCTCTGAGCCTCAGTTCGCTTACCTGCAAAATTGCAATAATAGCACCCACGGCAAGGACTGTCTTGAGGTCTATAAGGCAATGTGCGTAAAGGATCTTGCATGCAAAAGGTGCCTGAAAATACGGTTGCTATTATTATCTTTTTGTTATGAATGTTATTATTAGCTCCTGGGCTGGGATTATTCCACGGAGTCCTAAAGGATACTCAAGTGAGTTGAACCCTGAGCCAGCTCTGGGGCTGTTTCTCTCACTTCCTGGGGCCAGTCTGGCCTCCTCATTTGGTTGGGAGGGCCTGGGGCCAACTCTATATTCTTTTGGTTCACTATCCCAACTCCTTCTCCCACCATGATGTATTAAAACATAACTTAATCCTCCCTGGCTGGGTGGCTAGGTTAGTTGGAGTGTCATTCTGCACACCAAAGGCTGTGGGTTCGATTCCCAGTCAGGGCACATACTTAGGTTGTGGGATCTAGCCCTGGTTGGGGTGCGTGTGGGAGGCAACCAATCAATGATTCTGTTTCACATTGATGTTTCTCTCTCTCTCTCTTTCTCCTTTCCTCTCTCTCTTAAAAAGGAAGTATCTAGGGTGAGGATTAAAAAATAAACAAATCAACAAACAAATAAAACATAATTTAATCCTGTAGTCTCCCATGTAGGTATTTGCTTCCTTACAACAAAAAAATGGCTTTTTCCTGACCTTGAATGGTATTCTTTGACATGCTGGCAAGATGCTCTCATCTGAGCAGGACAAGGTATTACATCTTTCTTCCCAGGGCAGAGAGGGGCACCACACTGGGGACCCCCACTGGGGAATGAGCTAATGTTTTATAAATCCTTTGGTTGAGTGCTTTGAATGTCGGTCCACAACCCCCTAGAAGATGAGCTGGAAGTCAGGCAAACGAGTGGAGTGGCTAGGTGCGCACAGACTATGCCCCGGGGACAGAGCCAGCTTGCCCCTCAGTCAGGGCCGGAGCCTTGGAGAGGACGCCTTTCTCTAAAAATAGGACAGTTTAGCAGATTGTCTGTCCAGCAGCTTTGGGACAGGCCAGCTGATAAAGCTTTCTGCTCCGGGTGCCCCGGATTACTCACAGCTGTTTTTCCAGACCAAAGGACCCGGGGGACCTTGGCCTCACGCCACACGTCAAGTGCTTTTCACCAAACACTATGCGCGAGGCAGGAGTCGGCTTAATCAGCCGTGAAGCCTCGCCTGGCCCCTAGAAAGGATTAAGCAGGGCTGGAAACGTCCACTGTAACCACATCCCAAAACCCGCCGATCTCCTTGTTTCACTTTACGTGCACATGTATTTTTTTCTTTTTTATGTCTATTAAAAGTTGGATTTTCCCTTCCATTAGAAGTTGGGGGATACTAAGTATAGCATAGTGGTTAAAGGGGTGTGATCGGGAGCCAAACTTCCTAAGTTTAAAGCCTAGTTTTTGTTTTTTTTTAAATTTATAATTTTTTTAGAGCAGTTTTATGTTCACATAAAAACTGAGCTGTAAGTACAGAGTTCCCATATAACCCCCTACCCTTCCCACCACACACGCCTGCTCCTACTGTGGTCCTCTGGCACCAGAGCAGTGCATCTGTCGCAGTCGCGCTGACACCGACTCGTCATTATCTCCCCAGGTCCATGGTTTACTTTGGGGTCCATTCTCGGTGCTGTACCGTCTATGAGCTGGAACAAATGCATAATGACAGGTGTCCACTGTTACAGTGTTACACAGGGCAGCTTCACTGCCTGGAAGTTCCCTGTGCTCTGCCTAATCATCTCTCCCGGTCCCCTAACATGCAGCCACTGGTCTTTTCACTGTCTCCATAGCACCTCCCACCCCCGCCCAGAATGTCATAAAGTTGGAAACATACAGGGTGTAGTCTTTTTAGATTGGCTCCTTTCACTGAGCATTTACATTTCCTCCTTGTCTTTTCATAGTTAAATAGCCTGTTTCATTTTTAGTGCTGAATAATATTCCATCGTCTAGATGTACTACAGTTTATCCATTCACTTCCTGAAGGACATCTTGGTTGCTTCCAAGATGCCAATTATGAATAAAGCCTCTATACATAGCTGTGCTCAGGCTTTTGCGTGGACAGCATTCTTAAATTATTTTGGGTAAATACAAAGGAGTGGGATAACTGGATCCTATGAGAAGAATGTGTAGTTTTGTAAAAACCTGTGTTCCAAAGTGGCTGTACCACGTTGCGTCCCCACCAGCACTGGGCGGGAGTTCTGTCACTCCCATCCGCACCAGCGTTTGGAGTTGCCAGTGTCATGGGTTTTCGAAGACTGCTTTTGTTTCCTCTTAGCTTTTGATGTCCTGAGGCAAGTTGCTAAACCTCTCTGCCTTAGTTTTCTAGTTTGTGAACCCTGGGAAACTCTAGCACCTTTATTATGAGGTTGCCATGAGAATTAAGTAAAGTGAGCTGTGTAAGGCATGTAGGACAGAGCCAGCATCTGTACATTCTCAATACACGTTAGCTAAGCTGTTTGGAGAGGTTGGATTTCTTTTCTAAAAAACACTTGGAATTCTTGAGCATCAATTGATGTTTAAGTTGGGGGTAGATTCCACAAATTTATTTTTTAGCAGGAGTTGAACGCAGGCCATTTACCACGCTGAGGACTTTGTATCGTTTGAATATCACTACTGTGCTACAGAGTGGGTATCAGCATTATTATCCACTTTTAGATACGGAAAGTGCAGCCCAGATAGGTTGAACTGACTTACCCATCTAGCTCAGAAGAGGTAGAGCTGGGACTTGAACCTGAGTTTATGGGATACCAAAGTCCAGCATTTATGTTCTATCACACTGCCTTCTAAACTTGTCCTCCCTACCAACCTGCACCCTGGGCTTGGAAATTTAGATTGACAGGGTCTTTCCAAGCCATTCTCTAATTAGGCAAGAAGCCAGGCCCATGTGTTAGTATTAACTGCACTGCAAACTTGACATGTCAAAACGACTAAGTTCATGTTAACTGTTTTGTTCTTCTGCTGGCTCACACTTTCTCCACCTCTAAATCTGGTCAGCTCACACTCAGCCTTCAGGCCTTGGTTTAGACATTGCTTCCTGCAGTGAAACTTCTGGGTTACATGCCTCCCTGTGCTCTCTCAGTACCCCATCTTCTCCCACTGCAGCTCTTACCACCCTTTACTGTAAATTTAGGTCCGGCTCCCCTACTAGGCGGAGCTTCATGAGGGCAGAGACCCTATTGGTCTCTCTCACTGGTTTACTCCCGGCCCAGAGGACTGCACCTGGCACCTGTGTGGGCTTAACAAATATTAGTGATTGAATGACTGGGCATAAAAGTCTGGCGTTGGGCGGCAACACTGGGTTTGGTGTATTCTTCTTCTGAGCCGAATACTGTGGCTTTATCAGGATTGGCCCTAACCTCGGCAATTCACCGCGGTGTTAACTTGGGATTGCCCAACTTCTGGATCCTTTCTCCCACTGCACCAGCAAGGCGAGCAGTAAGGAATGAGGTGGGCAGGGGTGGTTCCACACTTGAGGAACCTCCTGGGATCTAAAGTCCTTCTCCCCAACTCACCCTGCAAGCAGGGCATGAGCACCCAATTGACTACATCCAACCTGTGGTCCCGGTATTCCTCGTGGGGGCCCCACAGTGACTTCCCGTAGGTACATGGTGGTTTGGCCATGTTGGTTGTTAAAAGGTCAACACACTTCCATACCACTTGGTAAAGGACCCTTGCCCAGAGCCTGCTGAGTATTCCCCTCATTGCTGCAGCTTCCTTGGCCCCTGTCCAGGGACCTCTGACCTCCCTACAACCCAAGAAATAGGGTGGGAACACTGGTACCATAGGTGGCTCTCAGAGCCCTGTTTGAGCACTATGGCCGGCATTGGATTGCTTCAGTCTGTCTTTACATGATTTGAGTATTGCCCCTGGTATAGTCCTTTCTGTGTTCTTGGGCAAGGGCCCAAGGAAGAGCAGGGAGAGGTGAGGAGGTGCAGGAGAGGGCACAGGCAGGCTCCCTGCCCCGCTGGCACTTGCTCAGAACTAAGAGGATGCAGGAATTTGGACATTCCAGAGAGTGATGAGTTGTTTACACGTGGTGACCAGCTTCCGGCTGCACAGAGAGCTGCTCTTCACCTTACTTCACAAGCCAGCCATATGGAGACGGTTTCTAGACCAGCAGCCACAATTGTCTTTTAAATTTTCATTTGTGGATTATAGAGAGACAGAGAGGAGGGGAGGGAAAGAGAGAAACATTGATTTGTTGTTCTATTTATTTATGCAATCATTGGTTGACTCTCGTATGTGCCCTGACGGAGATCAAACCCACAACCTTGGCGGATGATGCTCCAACCAACTGAGCTACCCAGCCGGGGCCTTAACAGCCACCGTTTCTGAGTTCTTACTATGTGCTCAGTACTCAGCTAAATGTCCATCTACCTCTCCTAACAACTCTGTGAGTATGAACGATCACTATGCTATTTTTGCAGGTGAGGAACCATGTGTGAGAGATTAAGGGGTGCCCAGGTCACATAGACCTTGAGAGGCAGAGCTGGGGGCTGGACTCCAGAGGCTGCAGCCCCATGGGGAGTGTCTCAGTACCAAGGGAGAGGGACAGAGGTTCCTGGTGGGGGAGGCACTCTTCCAGGAAAGAGTGCAGAAAGGTGAGACAGATTCGTGGGGTGAGCTGCCCCATAGCCATGTCCCTTGTCCCTCCGGCAGCCACAGGAACCCTTCCCAAGAGTGCTTGCCGCGTGGGTGGCTGCCGGGGCCTGTCCGTGCCCTGAGCCTCTGTGCTAACCTCTGCTGGAAGTGGGTCAGCCACCAGCTCCCAAAGGTTCCCTCTGGGCCCCCTGCCCCGAGGGCATGCACTCAGCTGGCCCTGGGATCTGTGCTGGGTTTTGGTCTGTCTACACTCGGTCTCCATAGCAACCCTGGCTCTCTGGGAGGCACACTGGGGCAGGCTGGGCTGACAGGACTTTGGGCATGGAACTATGGGTCACACTCTTCCTGGGTGTCCCCAAAGCAAGTTCCTGCTGCCTTGACTAAAAATGTGGAAATCACATCTAAGAATGGAAAATTCATAAAGGAAAAACATCTTGCGAACGGCGAGCAGCAGCGGCGGCCCGGTGAGGCGCGGCGCAGCGGAGGTTTTCCTGGTTTCGGACCCCAGCGGCCGGAGGGTGAAATCCTCCCTGCAGCGGATCCTCGACAGCCACTGCTTCGCCAGAGAGCAGGAGGGCAATAAACCCAGCGCCACCACCCGCGCTGTCTGCTCCATGCCGCTCCTCGGCCTGCACGGCCGCGGCCGACGCAGCAGTGGGAGTTCCAGGGTCTCTCTCAGCTGCTGTAGTGACCTGGGTCCAGGGCCTCGGTGGTGCTCCTGATGGCCCTCACCCACCCCTGAAGATCCCAGGTGGGCGAGGGAATAGTCAGAGGGATCACAATCTTTCAGCTAATTTATTTTACTCTGATAATAGGCTGAATGTAACAGAGGAACTAACGTCTAAAAACAAGACGAAAATTCTCAACGTCCAGACCAGGCTCACAGATGCCAAACACGTTAACTGGAGAGCGGTGATGAGCAGCAGCTGCCTCTGCGTTGAGATCCCAGGCGGTGCTCTGCCAGAGCGGAGCAGACAGTGCTGCGGCTGTTCTCGAGCTTGCTGGGGAGCAGCTGCCTGCTGACCACGTCTTCATTTGCTTCCGCAAGAACCATGATGGCAGAGCCGCTCTGCCCCGTACCTTCAGCTTTACGGGCTTTGAGATGGTGAGATCCGGGCATCCCCTTGTCCTCCAGAGACCCAACGCTTGCTTCATGGCATACGCATTTGAGAGAGTCTTCTGATGAGGATGAGTAGTAGCTGTGCCGCCTGCGCCCTTCACCTTCGCCACACTGACAGATCATCCCGGACCACAGCCCCGTTTTGAGTCTGGCTTTGTGCGAGTGGTGTGACCAGCTGCTGCGCTGGGTGCAAATGCCAGGCCTGTCCCCTTCTTGCGGGTTTGTCCGCATGTTGTGATTGTGCAAATAAACTCTCACTCTAAATTAGTGGTATACTTCTTGAAGTTTAATATTGTGCTTGTGATACTAAAGTATTTGCTTTAATTCTTTTTTTTTTTTTTTAGTTATTTTATTGTTGTTCACTTAC
>PVJI01031326.1:0-13218 GCA_004026765.1 Micronycteris hirsuta
CTACAAAAACATGTGCCCTGCTGTCCCTATTACTGATCACCTAGAGACTGTCTCCCTTTCTCTCCCTCCCCACAAAGCCCTCTGTGAGATCAGGGTCCATGTCTGTGCTGACCTCCCCCCAATTTCTCAGTTTCCTGCTTCCTAATTTTTAGCTCCAACCTTTACTGCTCTTTAACTCTCAAACCAAGACTTTGAAAAATAAACCCTTTTGACATAGCAGAGAGGGGTGAGACTTGAAATAGTTTTAGATCTGCATGGCAAAGACTCCTAGTTCTAGAATGATGGTTGAGATGACCAAACACATGTGCCTGAGTAGACGAGAATGTGGAAATGATATAGCTATTGGGACACACCAAAGTCAAAACTGAGTTTGATAAGGATAAAAACTTTCTGCATAATGCCCATCCATGTCTTACGACATTTTTAGGGTTTGGAGAAATAGCCATCATCTGTCTTAAAATTCTTGAATGCCCACATGAGATTGAATGCCATTTAGATAAATGAGCCATTTGTGGTAATGCTCCTTATAACAGAATGATTCAGTTGGTTGCTCTAGAATTTGATCATTTTATTTTCGAAGTTGGTGAAAGTTAGTTTGGACCAAGTACTTTGCTCGCTTTTTTGAGAAATTAAGTTTCAGGGTGTGAGGTCCTAGACAAGTATCAGTAGGCATGGCAAAGGTATCAGGAACATGATATGTCTGAGTAAACTAGTGTTTATTGAGCACAGACATAGGGATGCTCTAGTCTAAGGTAGACACAGATGTATAAGACAGTTCATTCCTCAAGAGAGACAAGCCAGGTAATTCACGAAGCAGACAACTGCAGAATCATGACATAGGTTATTTCTTGCTATGCCACCCAGGATTCCTGCCACCATTGCTGCAGGACCAACGTCTGTTTCGGCAGCTTCCTCCTTCTCTTTCTGGAGGCTTGACCACTTCTGCTCCTCTCCCTACATGTGTTCCCCAGTTTCCAAGAACTAGGACACTGTTTGCTGCTGTCCTAAGCATCCACTTCAGCACTTTCCCCTGGTCAGCACCTTTTCCAAAATATCTCTTGCTCTAAAATTGCCCTTTCCTCCTCCTCCTCCTCCAATTCCCTCCAAACAAGACCACTGTTTCATCTCCTCAGCTAGGAGTTAGAGGAAAAGCAATCAAAATGTCTGATTAAACCAATTCATACCAAAGTACAGGTAGCAGGAGGCTTAACTCTCATAGTGGCGTTTAGAAGGAAGAAACATTATTTGAAATGAATCTCTGATTGGCGGAATGTGCGAGGGAGTTATTTTTGAGGTGTGAGGAGTGAACACTTTTTCCTCCTCTATTCATACTGACCGGACCTTCTACATCCAATTTTTCTTCCTCACAGAGATGCCATTCTGAACTAGAAACAATGCATGTGATAGTCCCAGGTCACCAGGTTATAAAGAAAGAACCTCGGCAGGACACCTGGTTTGGTTTCACTTTCTTACAATCCGTAGTTGCATTCCTTTTCTAGGGTCATGTGCACACATTTGAATGTTTTCTGGATAGGTTTCTATGGCTTTCAGTAAAGATAAAAGTTATATTGATTTTGTACTCCGCTGTTATCTTTGTCAAGGAGCAAACTATCTAGCTTGGAGGTTAATGTTAGATAAAAAGAGTGGAGAAGTAGTAACCACAAATACAGCAGTGAGTTACACGTAGTATTTATGACGATACATCCTAACACCAGCTCGCTGCATATAGACAAACATGCCCTTAAAACACCCCAATATTACCCATAAAAAAGGGAACCAAAAGGAAGCACACACACACATACACATTTCTCACTAATGGCCTCAGAGCCAGATCTGCCTCCAATTTCAGTTCAGATTGCTGTTTCTTCAGCTGTACACCAGAGGAAATCGTGGTTCGCATTCAGGGACTACATTGTAAGTAAAACAAGTTTCTTTTCATACTAAACATACTTAGCACTGAGCACACAGAGTAGAATTTCCTTAAGCTAAAGGTCTAAAGAAAGAGAGTCCACTGATTATTTGCCTTTCTTTCAGAGAGCTCCCACTCTATCCTCAGGGTGTCTTGTGCAGGCTGTGACAGAACTGGCTTTCTGACTAGGTGTGCTAAGCCTCCAACCTGTGCTACAACCCTGCTACAAAACCTAAAAAGCAAGGCTAAAATTCACAACAGGCCCCTGGATAATCAAACCTTAACTATGTAACGCATGGTCCACAACCTTACCACTTAGCAAATACGAAATGAGTTCCTTCTCTGTGCCAAATAGTAGCTAGGCTCGGGTGATACAAAGGTGAACAATGAGATGGAGTCCCTGCCTTCTTGCCCGGGCTCACAGTTTAATGACATAAATAGGCGGTCACAATACAGTGTAATGGGTGTTAAGATAGAGATGGGCTGCAGGTCAGGAGAGCACAAGGCAGGAGCACCTAACCCACCTAAGACTGAGGGCATGGAAGCATCAGGGAAAACTTCTTAGAGAAGGAAGTATCTGGGATAAGATATTTCATTTTTCATTCATGGTTTTTATTATTTTTAACTTTTGATATTTTATGCAATTTCAGGCTTACAAAAAAAAGTTGCACAAATAATTCTCATATACCATTCATCTAGATGGACTAAAATGTTATATGAAAATATGCTCTTATATACATAATACATATACATATACACATACACATTTTTTAAATCATTTGAGAATAACTTTCAGAGACTATGCCCCCTTTATCTTAAATGCTCCAGTGTGTGTTTCCTAAAATCCAGGACATTCTCTTCCATTGCCTACAATAAGCAAAATCAGGAAATTAATACAAACCTAATACTACTATTCTATCTACAGACCTTATTCAAATTTTGCACTTTGTCTTAATGCATACATTAAAGCAAAAGAAACTCCCAGCACTCAGCTGTCATGTCTGTTTAGTGTCCTACCGTCTTGAAGAGTTGTCTCTCTTGCCCATCATTTTTGAGGTGCACAGTCTAGTTATTCAGTAGAATGTCCCTCGTTTTGGTTTTGTCTGATGCTTTCTCATTATTAGATTTAGTGGAAGCATTTTTGGCAGAAATGTCACAGAGGTGATACTATATTTTTGAGATGAGCTTTGAAGAACAAAGAGGAGTAAATCTGTAGAATCTATTACCAGGTAAGTTTATTTTTATGTTCAGACTTGGGAGGATGGAAAGTGGAAGGGAAAAAGGAAGGCTATGCTGTTATTAGCTGATATTTATCAGGTTTACTAATTGCCAGGTACTGTTCTAAACGCGTTATACAAGTTGACTCAATCATTCTCACAACTGTTCTCTTCCCATTTTTCAGACGAAAAAGGCCAAGGCACAAAAAGATGGCAAAGCTAGCAAATGGAGCAGTCAGGATTCAAATTCAAGCCGATGACTTGACTGGCCACATTGTCAGCAGAAGAGAGTGAAAGCAAAAATCTCACGCTGCAATCCTTCCCCCCACCCCCACCCCCACCCCGCCCTGCCGCCCTGGCCCTCTGAAAAAGGCTTTCGAAGAGTTCAGAACCAGCTGGCGTTTGGAACAGTGCTCGACTGACTCGAGCAACTGCAGTGAAGAGATAGGGACTTATGGCCGGGGCGCTCCTGCCCCCTGCTGGCTATGTGAATTTATTGCATGCTTTCGACCGCTTTCATTTCAACTGGATGTAGAAGGAAGGGCATCTCCATGGAGGGCAATGATCACGGAAATTTCTGCACAACTCCTGTATTATGCCTGACCTATGAGTGTGCATCAGGAAGAACTTGGCATTCCTTGTATCCTCCTCTGTGCCTCTCAACCCTCTGCCACATTTTAAAGGTTGCTCAGCAGAGCAAATCCTAAGCCCTGTTCTCACCAACTTTGTTTATGAAAGTTTCCAGGAGAATTTTTTTTTAACCGTGACAAATTTGGAATCCACTGAAGCAGTAAGGAAGCTAAAGTTAAAGTAATCAGAATACAATCCCCAGACAAGACAATCATTGCAGCTGAGAAAACCTGTAGGGAGAATGTTTGTCCTTGGAAAATATTTGACAAAGATCCAGTGTCGCTGAAGCAAGCCATCTCACAGTGGGCTCTGGAGTGACACCGAAGATCAAACCACTGGGCAAAGAAAATGAGGGAGAAGAACCCTCTGAATGAATCTTAAGTAGCCTCTATTTTCAACCAAATTCCCCTTCTATTCACAGGCAAAAGTATGTCCCTCTTAGATTCAGAACGCCTGGGGCTTCTACAAGATCCCATTGTTTCTCTCATCAGGGGAAGAAGAACAAGTAAAATACAGGGTGGCACACTGTTTCATTCCAGATACACCAGAAATGGGACTTGCAAAATAATGATAATAATGTAAGGATCTGTGTTTTAATTCCGAAGTATATTTTATAAGAAAATTTGCTCATTCTTTCTTGACGGCAAATACAAATAAGTCCTTGACCGTTATTAAGTCACATCTATTCTTCAAGGGGAACAAGCTCATCACTGGAATTCTGACAATGCTAAGGTAAAGAGGTCCTTGATAACTTCTAGACACCTGCCTATCTGTTGGGTTTAGAGTGACATAAAAACTTTTGCATACTGCTGCTACCAAGGAGAGGGCTGAAACCTTTGTCCCCAGGTCAAATCAACTCGGTAAATAAATGCCCTGTGGGAAGTGATTGAGCTAAGCAAGACTATCACTTCAAGGACTTCCTGTTTATTTTAAGAAAGCATCAAGACTTCCATGAAGAATTAATCAGATCTCCATACCCTCAGACAAAATCAGGATTTATATCAGCCCTCTGTTGCCACAACAGTGCTGCATAACAACCACAAAACATCAGTGGCATGCAACAGCAAGCATTTATTGCTTCCATGTCTGGGTGGTCTACTGGACAGCCCTGCTGATATTGCGTGGGCTCTCTCATATGCCGCACATGTCTGACACCGTCTCTCATTATGCAGCAGATTAGAAAGCTTGCTCTCAGCTAGTGAGCAAATGGAAAACACAATGCCTTCTCAGACAGAGGCTCAGAAATGGCATGTTTTCACTTCTGCTGCATTCTATTAGCCAAAGCAATTCACAAAATAAGTTCATATTTAAGGGAAATAGACTCTTGTCTTTTTGTAACAGGGTGCAGCCGGGGTGGGGGGCGGCAAATAGGGATTGTAATGGGGTTCAGGAAATACTAGAAAAATATATATATATATATGATGTCCTCACCCCCTCCAGTCTGAGCTGGGGAATGGGACGCATGGAGCAGGACCATTGAGAGCTGTTTTGTACAGCAGCAGCTTTGCAGCTAGCCTCTGGCATGGTCATTTAACATATCGATAACCTTTAACTTGTTTCATAGATAAGTTAAATAGCTGTGGCCATGCTTTGAGCCAGGGAGATGGGAGTGACTTCCACCCAGGATGCAACTGGGAGGCAACTCCCCCTGGTTACAGGGCCTGCATAAGAGCCTGGAGATGATCAGCTCCCAGCCATGGGGCCACAGCTGCCCAGAGTTACCACGGCAGCCCAGTAAAGCTGGAAGAATAAGGGAGTGCTGGCAGGTGTAGCAGATTGTAGGAGGAGTCAGAAATAGGGCTGCACCTGGCTGGTGTAGCTCAGTGGATTTCGAGCGGGCTGGGAACCAAAGGGTCCCGGTTCGATTCCCAGTCAGGGCACATGCCTAGGTTGCAGGCCAGGTCCCCGTGAGGGCCATGTGAGAGGCAACCATACATTGCTGTTTCTCTCCCTCTCTGTCTCTCTCCCTTCCCCTCTCTCTAAAAATAAATAAAATCTTAAAAAAAAAAAAAAAAAAAAGAAATGGGGCTGCAGAGGAAGACTGGCGTGGGGATTTAAACCCAGGCACGGCAGCTATACCATGGGAGAACCACACAGCTTAGGAAGCTAGGAAGCAAGATGTAGCAGAGATGCAGAGCTCTCTCTTAGCAGTTTGGAAGAATGCAGGAGAGACACTGTGGGAAGGAGAGAGGAGATCACCACGCAGCTTTGGCAGAGTAGGGACCTCTCAACTTTGGCGATGGGCAGGATCACGAGGCTTTGGAGATCACCACACGGCTGTGGCAGGAGAGAGATCACCACTCGGCTTGGGCAGAGGTTGGGACCACTAGGCTTGGGCCAGAGTCAGGACCACGCAGCTCTGGGGTGCTTCCTTTTGCCATGTGGCTTAGGCAGCAGGAGAGACTGCCTGGAAGAAAAGGGGTGAAAGGACTCTTGCTAGTGGGCCATGAAAAGGTGCCACATGGTTTTGGATTGACTGGAGATCATGGCGGCAACACAGCTGATGGTGCCAGGAAACTGAATCACGGATTTCCACTTCTCTTCCTGAGATACAATACCCCGGACTGGGCAGAGGGAGAAGGAAGGACTGTGTGCATCTGTGGGTATTCTAAAGAACTCTAGTATTTTAATGAAGACATAAGTCATTACTCTAAGTCTATATAACTTTTAAATAAATAACTCCTTTCCTTCTTACCAGTCTCTGGCATTGAGAGATGTCTTTCCTCTGGCGGGGGGCAAAGCAAACCCAGTAGGTGGGGGGACCCCCAGAGAAAAGGGGGGGTCCTTTGGTAATAATATATCATTCACCCCCCACCCCAGGTCTGTTCTGTAATGTTTTCATTGAGAGGAAATGCAGTCTCAGAGCAATGGAGGTGGGTACAGAGATGGGTTAAAGAATTGGGGCCATGGCTGGAATCCACTACAGGTGCAGAGAATCAATAAAACCTGCTAGGTAACTCTCCATTTCCCAATATAGTCTTTCCTCACATATGCCCGCTTAACAGACGACCTACAAACAGAGCTCTCCAGATTGTCCTGACAAAATTTAATAAAGAGGAAATTCTTTAACCTTAAAGACAACTTTTCTCCCCATGAGATCTGAAACATCCAGCTAAGAAGATTATACCAGAGTTGCCCCTGATTGCCATCACTTTCTCATTGCTACGTGATCCAAATTTCATTCTAGAACAGTCTAGAGTTAAAGTAAAAGCAGGAGGCTGTCCCTACTTTTGTCTCATACTATATCACAGTCTTTGATCAAAATATATATATATTCATCTATATTTTTTA
Organism: Micronycteris hirsuta; assembly: GCA_004026765.1. NCBI lineage: Eukaryota > Metazoa > Chordata > Mammalia > Chiroptera > Phyllostomidae > Micronycteris > Micronycteris hirsuta. Next base: position 7,048 of record PVJI01031326.1, read on the forward strand.
ATTTTTTATAAATGTGTGACAAAATAAGACTTAAAATAGGGTATCACAGGTTAATTTTTTTTTATTAATTGCAATAGGAGTCTCTCTGGGTGAAAATTAAAACACACTTAGTATCCAGAAATTTTTTTGTGTAAGAAGAAATTCAAGAATTCTTTCTTTGAGGTAGTGACTTTTGAATGGCTATGTTTAATTCTCTTATTTGAATATGTTCAGATAATGATTAGTTATCAAATGACTACATTTTTAACCAAGTCATTATTTCCTTCCTTCTCAGCTTTTATTAGTTTTTCCATTTCATAACTGCTCTGCTACCTCTCTAGAAATAATATATAAATGGAACATATAAGTCCCTTCTCACAGTTTGCAAATCTATAAATGTAATTTTATATTATAATATAAATACATATTTATATTATATATTGTAATGTAAATTTAATTTGTATTACCTTTCCTTTAGTATATTCCAAGTGATTTTGCAAAGAACAAGAGTAAAAATTTATTCTTGTTCCTATTTTCTTTCTTTTTTTCTAGTATAAATCAAGATTACAGTAACAGCATGATGAACCATAAAATGCCTCTCCCAGCATTTCCATTTTGCTGGATTGATGATATACCTGGCAGCCCAATTTTCCCCCAAAGGATAGGTATACATTCAAAATATCAAGCCTTTAACTAAGACAAATGTGGAAGCAATTTGAGATTTCCCATTACTTCCCAAGCCCACTGAATCTCTTAATTTAGCCCCTTGACCAATAATCAGCTTGTTCCACTGTCATACAAGTTCTGTTTTACTCCACCTGACAGTCTGCCTACCTTCCTGCACATTGGAATGTAAAAAACAATTTCAAGGAATAAAACCATCTTGCATAGCCTAGCTCTGCTAATGCCAACCACGTCGACTGCTTGATCTTCACTAAGGCTCCTGACTAGATGGTGTACAATGTTTGGGAATTAAAGATATTGACTTATTTCTTTTCTAAGTCAAATTTAAACTCTGACTACCCAGAATCAAACCCTTCATACTGTTTCAACCTGTCCCCACTCTCTCTGACATTTGGATACCACTTATCAATTTAATTTTCCACAGCTGTCGTTCAAGGACACCCAGATTTAGCTGGACCTGCATTAAAATGGAAGATTCCCAAGAGCCAAAAAATGACCCGATTTGACCCACGTGTGTATAACCTCTCTGCAGAAATAAGTGGGCTCAACGAGGTTTTCATTTTCTCTGATAATTCTCATCCAATTATGATTGTCACAATTAACAGTTTTAGTAAGGAGTTTTCTTTTTAAAGAAAGAAAACAGGACAATACTCACTTAGTTCTCCCATTTTCAAGTACTTTAGGTGTAAAATCCATGGACCAAAATCTATTTCTTACAGATGAGTTGTTAGCTTAGTGAGGCAAGAGCATCATTCATGACCATAAACCCCCACGATCCCTGCAGACACACACACACACACATAACATTGGAGAAGGCACTGGTTAACGCACAACAGAAAAGGCCTTTTCCAAGTCTGATTATGACACTCAACAATTGGCCTGGTTGCATATAAGTTGACTCTTGTTTTAGCTTGCAATTAAAAATAACTTTTCATCTTCCAAAAAGGATTTCTAAGCACTTCACAAACAGCAAATATTTTTAAAGTTAAGTACATTGCTCACCTTTGACAGCATGCATTTGCAACTTATTCATGACCTCAAAGATCAAAGGCAAATATTGCATTTTCATTTAGTAAGCTGGTTGAGGTAAGACTATAAACACATCCACTTAATAGAAATAATCGATGCAGTACTGCATTGACTCAATATGAAATTCAGACTAAGACATATGCGTTTTAGCATCTTGCATGGTTTAGTTTAGAGCACACAGTGAAAACACTGGTCCCAATCCACTTTGAGCAGTTTTCCTATTGACATGGGAAAGATCTTTTAAGTTAAATTGTGTATTGCATATTCCCGTATTACACCTAAAATAGAGTTAAGGTGATCATTTGGCCATTTTTAGTGTGCTGTTAATATTGTATTCTTGGAAAAATAGTCACATAAAATTAAATTAAAATGTAAAAAACAAAATTTGCACTTTCTGCCATCAAGAAAGACTTCTTCCCATAAAACCAGCGGTGACCTGGAACCAATTCATACTGGCTCTCAAGAGTTCATTTTGTGTCATCTTTCCAACTCCGTGTTCAGTGATATGTTGGTAGCTTGACACTGGGAGTGTTTACACAACAGAAATGAGCAAACATTACTTGTAGGTTTACAAGTCTAGTATCCAAGAGATGAAGATGTTCTATATTTGTACTGTCCTACAAAGTAGCTGCTAGCCACATGTGGCTACTGAGCAGTTGGAATATGGCTAGCACTATTGAGGAGCTAAATTTTTTATTCTACTTAATTTTAATTTAAATAGTCGTGTGTAGCCATTTGCAGGCTACCATTTTGAACAGCACAGTTCAACTGTAAAATAACAAGCGATGGCATCTCAAGAGTCACAAAGACTGAGGAAGCAAAAAGGCTGGAGAAGACAGAGAGCACCTAAGAAAGGGGTCACATCAGGTCTTCAAATAATGAAATGTAACAGCAACACCCTTCCAGGTTTTCTCATCACTTTTTGAATCTGCCTTTCACACATTCATTCATTCACAGATCTAAATCGGTCAGTAGTGCTTTAGGCAGATGAAGGCCACCTCCTTATTAAGGTAGCTCAGTAAAGAAAAGTGACTCCAATGCCCTACATTAGTGATTCTCAAGTGTTAGCAAGCATCAGAATCACCTGGAGGACTTGTTGAACCACCGACTCCTGGGTCCTACCCCCAATTTCTCATTCAGTTGATCTGCTCTGAGGGCCAATAAATTGCATTTCTAACAAATTCCCAAGTAACACTGATACTAATGAGGACAGGGAGGGCGGACACACTTTGAGAACCCCTCCTCTCAAGCTAGTTTATGTCAGTCTCCAACTCCTGCTTCTTCACTCACAGCCTACGCGTGCTTTTCGCTCAGGCTGAAGTCCTATTGATTGTGTTTCCTGAGGCGCTAGAGCGAATCTCACTATTCTTTGTTGTTTAATTCTGTTCTTAAGGTCTGGACTTAAAACTGTAAGAAACCTGACAAGCTCTCCTACTTCACCTCTTCCAGGATCCCTGGAGCTCTGTTGTTCCCACTATGCCAGATGCTACATTTGGATGTGCAGTTTAAAGAGTTTCTGCTCATAGCCCCAGCTGTTTATGAAAAGTTCAGATACCAACTAATCTCTTTCTCACTCATATACACACTCTCTCTCCCCAGCCTTCATAATAGCTTCCAACAGAATACACTTAACACAAACACAAAGAGCTGAAATAACTTCCAGTATGTACCTACATTTTGCAGACTCCTCAACAATGTGCATTCAGCAGGAACTAAATGAGTCTATTTCCCAGAAGGAAGAGGGTTTGGAGACACTCTTCCCCAAATGGAAATACATATATTTGAGTAGATCGAAGACCCAGGAATTTGAATCTTGTGAGGATGTGGCTTCCCAGAGGCTTCTTTAAGACTGTTTTAATCTAGTTTAACAAAGAAAGAGCAATAAAAGCTTTGTACATTCTTCTATTCTTGTTCCATCCCCCTTCATCCAGAGGAGTGAGAAGATGGTAGTTGGAGGTGAAGGGGGGGGCAATTTTAGAAACCAGTCCTGATAAATAAATAGGATAAATAGAGGCTGATAATCAAGATGGAAACGACAGCTAAAAGCAGATGTTGGTGCTATAAAGATGAATTATAAAGCAGGAGAAATACAAAAGGATCAACTCCTAAGGCATCAGCTGTTGCCTTGATTTCTTGGATTTTTATTTCCAGTCAGAATGTTCCCTCATTCTCTAAGATGGGCTTATGTTATGTCTAATAAACACATTTTGGAGAAATTAAAGAATATTTTTAAGGTAAAAGCAAAGGTCCCAAACTCTGTTATTTCAGTGACATGTGTCAATTTTTATCCCTAAGCTAAATCACTTCTAGACTAGGGGAAAATTCTTTAGTTTTTCCACTATAAATAAGACATTAAATCTAACCTCAAAGCATAGTATTGAATAAATAAAAATGGATATTCCCTATTATTTCTCTTTGCATATAGATTATTTACAGTATGGATTATTTTGCATACTTTTAAATCCATCTAGCTTGGCCTGTAATAGCCTTCTTAGTGGCAGAAACAAATGATGTGTCCAAAACACAAATTAATTTGAAGAGTTTTCAGGAATCACTATAGAGGACACATGGACAGAACTAAGAGGTAGGAGGGAGGCTGAGGGGGGAGGTGGGACAGGAGGGGAAGGGAGGAGGGGAGGGGAGAGGATGCAAATAACTGTAATTAAACAAAAAGAAGAAGAAGAAGAAGAAAACTATAGCTTGAGAAAAAAAAATTAATTTGAAAATTTTAGCCTGAACAAAATATGTTGACATGGTAAAACAAACTGTTTCCCTTAAATACACATAACAAAAATTTCCAATGCATATGTAAGTTTATTGTACAAACCCCACTACCTTCTCTGTACAAAAAATTAATGGTTGAATTATTTGTCTAAGAATATTATTCATATTCTTTAGTCTTAAAAAAGGGTAAAATTCGTTAATGATATGCCTATAATATAGCAATGACAAACATGATTTCACTATATATAGTGAAAAAATATAAAATATATATAAATTATATTACATAATAAATATATTTGTTATATTTATACTTATAAATATAAGATATGTTATAAATATATTTTAATTATAAAGAGGAAACTGATCTAGCTCCCCCCTCTTCATCCAATCAGCTTTTCCATTTCAAGGCTTCTTAATAATGAGCATGACCTACTAATGTGTTCTTACCATGTGCCTGACAATGTTAACACTTTACATTAGCTCATTTAATTATCATCACAACCCACTGCAAAAATCATTTTACAACTGCATTAGAGGTTTTTTTTAATTTACAATGGTCCTAGCTGACACAGCTAATAATGAAAGAGCTGGATTCTGAACTCTGAAGTTCCAAAGCTCATGCATTGAACTCCATGCACGGTAGCCTACCTTGAAAACAGTTATCCCAGCAGAGGGAAAAGTCCAAAAGAAAAGATGGCAGAAGTTTTTCAAAGTCTAATGAGATCCAAATGTCAACTACAGTTTTGCATAAGAACTATTCATTACAATTATCAGCTCTTGCTGGCTTACAAATAACTTAAAGAGGAAATTAGCTAAAGTAGATTTTAATCACTTAAATGACTTTTTTTTCTTCAACAGGTGATTTGTTTCACCAAAAGCAAATCCTGCCAAGAGAATTAGATAAATAAGCAACCTATAATTAAATAGTTCTTATCTAGTCTTCCTTGGAAGTTAGCTGAATTGGATTCATGGTTTCTGTCCCATTAGTACAGAAAAAGTTAACATTTCAACTAACAAAAATCTTAGAGCAAAGAAAAGGAGCTAACAGTGACATTTTTCTTTTCTTCTATCTTTACCATGTTCAGCTATTTGCAACTGAGCTAGTAATACAAAAAGCATTTAAGCTGCTCAAAACCATGGACCTTGACTCTGAAAAATAGTTCATGATTTAAAAAAAGTCAGTGTGATATAGTCCTTCAGGTATTTATATAAATATCCATTTCTTTTTTTTTCTATTTATTTATTTATTTTTGTTCAATTACAGTTATTTGCATCCTCTCCCCTCCCCTCCTCCCTTCCCCTCCAGCCCCACCTCCCCCCCAGCCTCCTCCTCCCCCTTAGTTCTGTCCATGTGTCCTCCACAGTGATTCCTGAAAACTCTTCTCCCCATTGTCCCCTTCCCCCTCTCCCCTGTCTATTATTAGACTGTTCTTAATTTCAATATCTCTGGTTATGTTTTGCTTGCTTTCTGCTTTTGTTGGTTATGATCCGGTTAAAGGTGAGATCATATGGTATTTCTCCCTCACTGCTTGACTTACTTCACTTAGCATAATGCTCTCCAGTTCCATCCATGCTGTTGCAAAGGGTATAAGCTCCTTCTTCCTTTCTGCTGCGTAGAATTCCATTGTGTAAATGTACCATAGTTTCTTGATCCGCTCATTTGTAGATGGGCACTTAGGTTGTTACCAGCAGTTGGCTATTGTGAATTGTGCTGCTATGAACATAGGAGTGCAAAGGTTCTTTTGAATTGGTTTT
>PVJI01031327.1:0-13240 GCA_004026765.1 Micronycteris hirsuta
TGGTTCGAGCTCCGGGTGTTTGCCTTGCTCCTTTGGTATCATGGGCCCCCTTCCCCGAGCATCTGCCTGGCCTCAGGGTTCCGCGTGGGGAGCTGTTCTTTTTCTCCAGTTTAACTCTTTCCTGCTGTTTTCTGGAAAAGCATTAAGTGGGAGGGTTTCCTCCTATGAATAGGCTTTGTTACCGATGCAGACATAGAGTCTGTGAAAGGAAGGTCAAGTCTTTGAAGTGAACCCCTATTTTGCTCATTTGCCTCTTAAGTGCTTGCCACTTTAAACCAGGAAAATAATTTTATTTGATATACAGGAGGCATTTCTCCTCCTCCTCCTTCTTGGTCGTGATAAGAAGAGATTTCCTTCCAGGATGGAACAAATTTGCTTCCTCTGTGCTTAGAGGTGGTGGCTTTTATGTCTCACGTCCCCAAGCAGAAGGTCACTCAGAGGGCCGGGGAGGACCCAGGAATATACCACCTGGAGCTGGAAGCCACACAGCTCAAAGGCCTCCATCTCTGTGGGCCATCAGGATTGCCACTCAGAAATGGACACCCCCCTCTCATCTCCCGGGCAGCCGTTCTGACTTGCCTCTGAAAATGCAAGCTGCAGAAGTAGATAGTTTCTCACAGCTTTCCCGACAGGTACCGTTGTCACCGGCAACAGAATCAAGACACAATGCGAAGAAGCTGCTCTATGCTGCCTTTAATTGGCTCTTCGAGTCATTTTCCTGAGATGGATTAATCACACGAAGACACGGTAGGCTAGCACAGCTCATGAAGCCTGCTTTTCCTGATCATTTTCCAGGGCGAGGAAATCATCTGTGCCCCTCTTGGTCCTTATATAAAGTCCTGTCAGATTTATATGGAGCCAGAGGCCAGGCACACCCCAAAACCACCTTTTGGCAGGTCCTGGCAGGGGTTACAGGAGTACAGGTGTGACTCAAACTCTTGCCCTGGGCTCTGCGGAGCTTACAATTAAAATCCTATTTCTTATTCAAAGAAGCATCTGTGTGAGTATCGATATTTGCAGCAGCTGCCGGTACTATTGAGGGAGCATGCCAAGGGTACCTGCCCCCCTTCTCTGAAGTGAGTGAATCTGAAGAAATTCATTGGACATGGCAGGTCTTTTAATTTTTGCTTTCAAGCTTTGTTACTTGGGGGAGCAAACCATGGAGGCTCAACTTCCATGAAGAATTTAAGGGTAGAATCAAATAAAAATGCACATGAGTTCATCTTAAACAGAAAATGATATGCAAATTTGAGCTTCCATTCATGTAAATCACTGTAATGAGAATTGGTTTCAACCAGGCAGATCATATTCTGAGGCTTCTCTCTTCTTGCTTCCTTAATTTCCGGTGGGAGTGATGTGCAGGCGCGTGAATGATTTCCCTGGGATTCCTGGGAGGAAGAAGTAGGTGGCCAGAGGGGTGGGGCTGGGTGGGGAAGGAAAGCAAGACAGCTGGGAGACTGGAGACCGCTGGACTCCGTGGCTTCAGTGTAATCTTCCTCAGGCCATGCCAGGGCTGGGGTCAGGCTGCAGCTGTGTGACAGAGGGCTCTGGCTTCTTGCTGGCTGCCTCTGGAGGCCACCCACAGTTCCTGGCCACAGGGCTTTCCCAGCTTGGCCAGTTCCTTCATCAGCCATCCCTGGGAATTTCTACACCTAGCCTGCTGGCAGAGTGGAGTCACGTAATGTAATGGAATTGAGTGAGTGACAGCTCATCACTTTTGCCATTTTCTGTTGTTTAGAAGCAAGTGACCATCAAGGGCATGAACTTCTGGAGGTGGGAATCCTGGGTTGGGGGAGTCACTTTAGAGTCTGTCATACTGTAACTCATGAACTCCACTCCTAAGCATCCTAAAAGTGCTAACTAATGTCAACTCTCAAGTCACCTGGGAAGGACATCTACTGAGAGTCGGTCCTTCTCGCCCTTCAGATATTCTCAGCGACTTCGGGTGTTCAGTAATTCTCTAAAATGTGCCAATGTCTTTGTTGCTATCAGATGACAGAAGGTAAAGAAGCCTTAAATGTCACATGCTTCTCTGAGGTGCCTTATCCCAGCTGGTCACCATGGTGATCATGGCTAACCACAGATCATCATTTCGTTGCATGGGAAAGGAGGCAGAGTAGCGAAGAGGGAAGGTCCCACTCCAGGAGGGATGGGGTAAAAACTACGAAGGGGGACAAGGGGCTTCATCATTTCCATGGATCTTGCTTCCTACTTACAGGCAACTAGGCCATCACGATGTTTCAGTTCTGTTCAGACGGTACAGCAAAAGTGTCGGTCATCATGTCTCAGAAGGGAAGTCCAGAGTCTCTTACGTGTTCACAGAGTCCTGGGTATCCTTGATCATCGTTTAACTGCTAAGGAGAACCTTCCATGGCCTGTGGGGTGGGAGACAGCTCATGTGTCCATGGAGGGGGAAGAAATCTAAACACGAATGTAAACTTGACCTGTGTCCCTTCCCTGCTTACAGATTGCTGCTGGGATCCTATTCCACGTAGTGGGAAGTAAGACTGTTTTATCTGCCCTGAGTTACCTCCATGGCTTCCTTGCAAATGCTCTGTCGCTGGCACACCAACCCCTTATCATATCAAATGTGCCAAACTGTCTTGCACAAGCATGCCGTTCATACACTCCTACTTGCGTCTGGCTGGACCGCTGTTCTGTACTCTTCTGCCTGGGACTCCTCTGAAGTCAAGTACTAGAGCCATCTTCTTCGGGAAACTTTCTCCAGCTTCTCTAGACAGGAGAAGTTCTTCCTTCTCGGGGCTCTCATGTTGCATCTGCCATGGTCAGATCCCTCCGGAAAAGCTGACATATGGGTCTGTCTCTTCCACTACTTCCTGTGAGTTAAGGGCAGGAACTATATTTTTTTCACCCTAATCTCTTTGATGCATACTGTAGGGTTTGATAATGTTAACTGTTAACTTCTACCGAGCATTTATGATACATCAGACACTGAGTTACACGTGTTACATGCATTGCTCATTTCAGTAAAAATACTCCTTTGTGTTAGTTATGATCCATGTTTTAGGGATGGGCAACTGAGCTCCTGAGTGTGTATGTAACTTGTGAAAAGTCACGCCACTAGAATCGGTAGACCCTGGATGTGAATCCAAGTTGTCTGCTTCCAGAGCGTTGGCTCTGAGCTCCTATGCTATGGTGTTATGCCCCCTCCTTACTACAGAACTGCGATTAACACATGTTTGTGAAGTGAGTGACTGAAGGAATATGTCACAGGCTGGCGCATGGCCTTGTCCTTAGAGCCCCTCCCCACAGAAGCCACGCCCCTGTTTGGTTTGGCACCCGGTCCCTGTAGTCCTGGCTGGGAGTCTCCCCGGCCTTCACTGAAGCAGAAGGACGCATCTGGATTGGTGGCCTTGATGGCTGATCTTCCCATTTCTCCCCCACCCCACGCTGGGAAGCTGACCTTAGGAGCCCTTTGTTCTAGTTTGTTTGTGACCTGATACTTCAGCTTTGGGGCCCAGAGGCCGCAAGCCTCTGGGCTGGCCCAGCTGCAAGGGCCTGATGGACATTTCACACCTGTCAGCGCCCCAGGTCTGGCCCCTGATGGGACCAGGATGAGCGGGGCTTGACCCTCTCTTGAGAACTGTGTCAGGTGTCCATGGCAACAAAGCCCCAAGTCGAGCAGAGAGTTGGCCCTCTGCCTCATAGGGCCAAGGATATAGTGACCTTTGAGCTGCCACTTGCTGACAAGGCTGGCAGTACTGGCCTGTGGCTAGCCCAAAGGTGAGCTCTTCCCTTTCACGAGAGGCTATTGGAACCCAGTATTTTCTGCCAAATACTATGCGCCTGGCACCGTGCTGGGTGTTATGGACATAGCAGGTTCCTCTGGCCTTTGAGGGACTCAGAAGGTAACGGTGAAGGTGTTCATAGAAACATGTGACTGCAGCACATTATATCAGTACTGTGTTCTACGTGCCTGCAATCTGGAGACGCAGAGAAGGGGGTATTCATGCTGCCTGCAGACAGCGGCAGCCCGAACAAGCTTAGGACGGTCCTGCTCCTGTCCCAGGCGGAACTCCTCATCCTCACCCTTATAAACCATCCCTCTGCATCCTTTGCATCCTTGAGGACAGCTGCCCTGTGCCTCTGGAGGCTGAGGTGCGTTGAGTGGGACAGGTTCTCCTCTGTTGTGGTGTCCGTAGTAGTGGTTGGTACACAGCTCTCATCGACGGGCACTTCCTCTGTGCGGGTGCCATGCTGAGCCCCTGCACAGGCGGGACCTCGGCGCGGCCTCACCGCCACCTGGGTCACAGAGGCAACATTTGTATCCGTGCAAACGTTGCTCTTCTCAAGGTGAAAGACACGCCGACACTCACGTGGCCCTCACCTCTGGCTGGCACCCAAGCCTTTTTCATGTCCCCCTAAGGCTCCCCACCTTATTTTCGTAGTTTGTATTGAGATCCGGGAGAAGGAGCTCCCACTTGGCTCCTGTGTTTCATCTTGTAGGCCCTGGCCCATCACTCAAGGCTGCTGAAATCTTTTTGGATCCCACCTGTGTCATCTGACATATTTCTATCTTTCTCAAGGGGGCGTCATCAGAAAATTTGATAAGCATGCAGCCTTTATTTCCAGCCAAGTCATTGATAAAAATGTTGAACAGGAAAGAGCCAGGGGACTGAATTCTCTGGATGCTGTCAGACGACTCCCACTATGTCAGTGTCAATTCATTAATCACTGCTCTTTGCGTGTGGACATTCTGCTTGCTATCGAGTTCTCCTAAGTGTGCAGGGCTGCACTTCCTTCTCTGTCCCTGATGCTAGCATCCAAATGTCGGTGGGGAAGGGCATGCTCAGCTGCTGTGCTCCAGCAGAAACTGCTCCCCCAGTCCCAGAACTGGTGTCTCACTAGGGTGTAATCCAGGAGAGGGTGATGTGGAGGGGGCACTGCTGGGGTTTCGCTCGGAGAGGGAAGAAGCTTCTGCTAAAGGGGTGGTGGAGCTGCCGGGTTCTCTGCAGAGCAGTGTTGGGGGGTCAGTTCTGGGGGAGCAGAAGAGGAACTTATGACAACTGTGATGAGCAAAGGGTGCACCCTAGTTTTGTGAGAAAGTTAGAGGACAAGACCAGCACTTTGTGCCTGACCTGGCATCGTGTGCATCTGCACTGGCTAGCAGGCCGTGACTGCCAGGGAGGGAGCTTTGTCCGGGAGGTGGGTGGGAAAGACATCCGAGCTGGGCCTGTGAGACAGGGTGTCACCAAGGGAAACGGGAGCTCATTCCTTCCTTTATTTCACAGGGGCCTCCTAAACCCAAGGCCCACGGGGCTGCAGGGGAAAGGCCTCATTGCGTGGACAAGAGCGGCCCCTTCCTGCAATAAGATTTTTCTCTCACCTCTGCCCTACGTCATCCCAGCATGCAAAACACCTGTGATTTATCCTCAGAAGCTGTGTTTATGAATTCTCATGACAAAGGGTGCTTTTTCTCTTATTCCTTCAGGTATATGTTGTGGGGGGGGTGCATTTACTTTTTCTTCCCACTGTCTCTTTTCCTTATTCTGCAGCCAAGGAGCATGGCGTGCTCGGCCCCTGAGGCAATCGTGTGGGACCGTTCAGTCTTCCCTGCGTCCCTGGATCTTACAGGATCAGAGGACCTGTGTCCTGAAAGCTCCGCCCCTCACAGAAGGTGGAAATGCTCAGGGGGCCTTTATTTCTTCCCTCCTGTCCTCAGATGGGGTGGGGCCAGGGGGGAGGTGGAGCAGCTCTGTAAACATGAGACATTACGGACGTTACCAGCATGGGAGATATTCCATTTAAAGCCAGTAAGAGGGGAAGTGTCCAGGGGGCACTGACCACATGACTTAGTCCTATAATTTGAGGGCTGGGGCAGGCCTGGCTTTGAGAGGCAGTGCCTGAGCCTCTCCCCAGACCCTGCACGGGGATGCTGGCTGTGAACCAAGGCCCTCCTGTATAGCAGAGCTCTTGGCAGGTCACGAACCTTAGGGGGGCGCGCACTCTGGTTTCACAAACTAACACTGCTTTGCGTGGGTGGGCACTAGTGATCCACCCAGAAATCGTCAGGCATCAGTCGCGGGCTGTTGGTGGCAATGTCCTCAATAGGAGCCACATCGGGGCTTCCTAAAGTTCAGTCCTCTGGTGGTTTCGTTAACCAGCTGTGAGTCCCTGGGGACTTGGTGGACATGCAGATTCTGGTTCGGGAGTCCTGGGGTTGGGCCAAACAAGCTCCCAGGGTGACTCTGAGAGGCAGCACCTGGAGGAAAACGGGGCACTTAAGTGCTGACACAGAGAGGAGAAGACGAAGGAGAGGACCATGGACCCTGCACTGGTCTGGAGGAAATGTGACGGGGTCCAGGCTGGCATGACTCTGCTCGGCATGTTTGCAGCAGCAGCAGGAGGCAGCGTGTGCCATGGTTTGTGCTGCGCTTTGTTTGGTGCCAGTCTGCCTGTGTGAGGCCTGGCATGTGCTCCTGGGCTCTGCTCTTGGGGCTCCACAGCTCTGTGCCTCGGTTTTCTCCTCCGTAAAACCGGGGTGGGCATTATGGTAACAGTTGTACCACCGCTGTAGGGTTCTGGTGGAAGTTAGGATGTTACGTAAGGGACCCAGTGCGTAGGAAATGTCCAAAGCAGTTCTTCTCTTTCTCAGCCAGAGCTCCTGTCCGTAAGCCTGGGACCTCAGGGGGCCTGGGCGTCTGTGCCCTGCCGGCTGCAGTTGTGCAAGCACTCTTGGGTCTCTTGTTACCCAGGAGCCGGCAACAAACCAAAATAAAGGAAGAGGGGACAGCGGGGACAGTGGGGAGGGCAGCCCTCTGCAGGGAGTCTGACCGGGTCAGCTGGGAGTGCCTGTCAGCCATCCAGGGTGGCTCCTGCATCGGCCTGGAGGTGGGAGAGTGACTCACGCTGTGCCCTCTCCGCCCCCACGCCCAAATGCTCAGCCCTCCCCAGGCCTGGGCTCACCTAATCCCCACAGTGGGAGTCGGGGGCATCTGCGCCTGTGTGAGGTCTAGGGTTGCACGGCGGTGACTTCACACTCAGCAGCATGTGCCACTGAGGCCTCGGTGCAGCCGTGTCCTGCAAGGCGGCCAGCGAGGTCAGCTTGGCAGCCGCTGCCTCTCCACCCTGACCTGACCGCAGGCAGCCGGTTCCCCAGGACCCTGGGAGGGGATGGCAGAACAAGAAGGCAGCGGGCTGCAGGTCCTGCTGCACACGCTTCAGGTAGGAAGAGGTAGAGGGGCGCCCGCCCTGGCGGGCTGGGACTTTGCAAGCCGGGCCAGCCTTGGCTCCCGCAGGCCCCTCCGGCACCCGGGCCGGGTTGCTCACCAGTAATAATAGCTCAGGAGTCAGCGGCAGCTCTCACCTTGAGGCTGACCTAAGTGATGCTCTGGTGTTTAAATATTTAACGGGACAATGTTGATGAGTGCTCTGCTTAAATCATTGAACCTGGTGGGATTAGAGGCTCAGGCTCAAAGATCCAGGTTCACAAGAGATGGGAAAGCTGGAGAAAAAGCCTCTCTGGCAAATGAGGACGTGTTGAAACTCCTCCCGAGCACGGCAGAACCCCTGCGGGAGTACATGGCCCCGGAGGAAAGGGCTAGCAGGGAAGTGGACTTTCTGCTTCTCCTGCTAAATGTTCCTGGGCTTCTGAAGAATGGTGTGCATTCGAACCGCCTGGGATACCTGCTAATAGTGCCTCTTCCCAGGTGGGATCTGGCCCAAAGGATCAGAATCGCCAGGGGCAGGGACCTGGGAGTCTCACGCCCCACAGGGTGATTCTATTCATTCCTAATTTTAAGAACACTTGTCCTGGAGCAAACTTGTCTGTACCCTGTACCTTGTCTGGGGTCCTGCCCACCAAAACTCAGATTCAATCGGTCTGGGAGCAACCTGGGCGTTGAAATTTTGAGAACTCCCCACATTGTCTCAGTGTGCAGCTAAGGCCAAGAACCCCTGCTAGTAGACCTGGGTAGACAGAAGCTTGAGCTTAACCAGAGGCAGAGCATGCCAGGCCTTGGAGGGGCCCAGGAGGCCATCTAAACCTGAAGCCTGTGAACAGGGGTCACAGGGATGGACTTCTGGAACCACTGATATAGAAAGTAAATGTTTTGTACTTACATTCATTTCCCCCTGCTATAAAAAAATGCCTTCGTTTTCCTCTGATTCTTAGGGAGATCCATATCCCTAAAAAGTTACAGAATGAATAAATCCAGTCTTCCAGTGTACAGATATGGAAATGGAGTCTCAGAAATGAAAAAGCCTCGCTAAGGTCAGGTAACTACCTCATTGGGGAACAGGGACTAGCACCAATCTCAAGATCTGGTGGACTTAGCCCTGGCCGGTGGCTCAGGTGGTTGAAGTGTCGTCCTAAAAGGTTGTGGGTTTGATTTCCAGTCAAGGCACATACCTAGATTGCAGGCTCTCTCCCTGGTCTGGGGTGCGTACGGGAGGCGACTGGTCGATGTTTCTTTCTCTTAGAGATCTCTCTCTGTCTCTCCTTTTTTCTCTCTCTAAAAATCAATAAACAGATCCTTGGGTGAGGATTTAAAAAAACCAGATCCAGTTGACTTAGTGTCTTTTGACTTACCCAATGCATAAAAGACAAGAAAGCATCTGAGCTAGGAGTATTGGGAGTGGGAGTGTACTTTGGAATAAATCTGCGGTTGCCTTGGAAGCCGCCACTGGTTGAGCTCAATCTCTTGAATTCCCACCAGTGAGGATTTATAATTGATATTTAGAATGATCACTCCAGGGCACTGCAAGATTCTCAATCAAAGAAAGATTTAATTATGTTCAATATATCCTACTTATTCCCCAATTAACCAGAACATTAAAATAACTGGAACATGCTTTCTCTGTGCACTCTAGTTGGTCAGAATCTGGTTGTAGAATTAGTTGAGTCCCTGACCTAGCCTTGAGTCAGCCCCAAAAGCGCCTCCATGATTCCCATTTCTGTCTTGATAGTACCAGCCAGAACCCTGACGTAACTTAAAAGAGAGAGAGAGAGAGAGAGAGAGAGAGAGAGACTCAGAGCAGATATTTAGTGGAATGACATTTCACGATGGGTTTGAGGCTCTCTCCCCAGCCTCCATGGACTAGGATTGCCCAGAGTATCTGAGAAGGGGTTAAGCTGGAACGCTTTTGATTGGAGATCCCAAAGGTCTTACTCATTCAAGCCAGGCTGTCTTGTTCCTTGTGCACACAGGCGATAGAAGGCTTTGTACTGCTCCTCAAACCTCTGGGAAAGACAGTGGTTAGGTCTGAGCAGAATGTGAGCTCAGGTATAAGTTCCCCAGAATGACCCAGAACACTGACAAGGGAAGGGAGGAAAAAAGAACAGAAGACCGGAAAAATCAACCTGAAGGATGACAGATCTCCCCATGATATGACAGAAGTCCTCTTATTACAGAACACCGCCACTTCTGCCTCCTTGGGGCACAGCGACACAATAAACCAGGTCACTATAAACTATCAGTTTTCGGTGTATTACCTTTTCCTGCGCAAGTGGGAAAGGTTCGAAGTGATTTTTTCCTCTCTCAATTTAAACTCAGCATCGTCTCTGTCCTGAAAGCATGTGAATCAGATTTCTACCCAGACATTTTCAAACTCCTCACTTTTACAGCTTGGATCTGAGGCAGAAAATCAGACTGATTCTTGGGGGCCCGGGGAAGGGGGGGGCTGCCTCCAGTACAGGTGTCTCGCCTGTTCTTGGCACCTACCGGCGGTATATCCATAGGCAGGTCTCTCAAGCTCTCGGAGCCTTCATTTCTGTGTCTGTACAAGGGACAGTAAAAGCACGTTCCTTAGCACTTCGTGTGAGGATTAAGAGACTCCATTTGCAGAGTGTTTGTACGTCGGCTGTTCAGATGACTGCGGTTTTATGATTTCCCCAGTCAAGTTCCCAGTGGGAAGACTGGGAACACTTGCCGCCACTCATAGACCTGCCCTGCTTTTTTCCTGGGTGGACTCCAGGATGCTCAGAAAAAAATAAAGGTGTCTCATTCTGTCCTGCTCTCATCTCTCTATGTGCTTTGAACTAATGGGGGAGGTGGGGGAGCTGCCAGGGGAGCAGGAGGTGGACTCCATGCCGCCCCTCACCCCATGGCACCCCACAAAATTCCAGTTTAGTTTCTTATCACAACATGCAGGATCTGAAATGATGTGGTCAGCTCGGGCACGCTTTGAGCTGTAACAGGCTCCCATTTTTGCTGTTTGCATTTGCACTGTGTTGTTTTATGTTATAGTTGCTCAGATGGGATCCCAGGTCTGTGTCTTTGCCAAAACACGCACAGTGAACTCCATCTCTCAATGTGGGCTCCGGGAAGATCATCCATTATGGATTGTGAATGAGGCTGCAGGCTGCCGGGCTTCCTGTCTGGAGTTAGCATTGAACTTAGATAATAGAAAACTGGGGTGGGATGACCACCCCACGCATCCCCTTGGACTTGTTCCTCCAACGGTTATTTCCAAAGACAACAGGTGAGCACAGCCCCCGGGCTGCAGAAAAGAAATGGGCAGAAAAATGATGACTGATATGCTTCATTCATAGCACTTGGGAGATTTGTTTCTGAGACACATGTTTGAAATTTCCCTTCTTAGAAATCTCCATGGAAGATGTAGGAATATCCTTCTATTGCACATCTATAGGCCCAGGTGGAGTGGAAACAGGGCTTTCTTCTTGGACAGGAACAGGAAGGTTTGGTCAAATCAAGAGAAGAATTTTTCCTGTTAGATAGCAGACACTGTAGGCTCTTTAAAGATCACAGGATTTCTCTCTTTGGTGAAGTTTGAGGCTTTTGGAGGGTTTTTTGTTGTTTTTTTTTTGAGACTCCCATCTCAACTGCAATGCAAACATGCAAGCAAACTGAAATTGGTCTTAATTTCAAGCATCAGTAGGATCAAGAAAAAGAAAAACCCAACAAGGACAAGCCAAATGGAAAAGGGACAAAAATGTCAAGAAATCGCATCTGTCACAGTACTGTCTAAAGAGTGACTTGGTGCCAGTCAAACTGGAGAGTGAAGGGGTGAAGGGGGCAGGTAGGCAGGTGTGTGCTGAGCAGAAATTTAGGAGAAGCCTATTATTTGGTTTTGTGTTTTTAAGATTTGGTTGCTTTCACAGTTTCTGAAGTTCCTTGGAAGTAGAGATTGGAAAGAATGAGCATTTCCTGAGGGCCCACTCTATGCTGAGGTTTCACACAAGTACCAAACATCACTCCCTTCACAGCCTGTGAGGGAGGTATGGCTGTTCTGTCTTACAGATCAGGACACGAGCCCTCGAGGGAAGGCTCAGTGGCTCAGGACGCAGTGACAGAAACCTAGTAAACTCCTAGTATATTCCAAGGGGGATGTGAAGTGGAGCTTGCCACTCCAAAGTCTTTCCACTGGTCTGCGTTGTGTATATACGGAGTACCCACTTGTTCTTTGTTTTGGGGGGTATGGATTATCTGGAATGGAGAGGAAGCTTATTTAGACTTAAAAGAATGCTCCACATTCTATTTTGGTATGTGGTTTAGTAAACTCCTGATAAGGGAAGGTAACACTTTGGATTTGGGTCAGTGGGATATTTTCAGTGTCCGTCCATCCATCGCTTTCTGCATGCAGGAAGAGATTCCGAGAAGACTGCTACGTAGGATGATATGTCAAGAACAGCAAGGTCTTTTGAACTGTGACTCAGCCACTCAAAACATACATGACTCAGAACAAACTCTTGAACTTCTCTTTACTGAAGATTTTTTTTATCCGCACAATGAGAATTATAATACCTAATCATGGGCTTCTTATATGCTTAGAGAAAAATGCGTGTAAAAAGGTAAGCATAACTTATGTCCCAATAAATAGTAAGGTAATTAAACAAAGCCCCTGCCTTCATGAAACTACAATGTTAATGGTCCAAGGGAGGAGATAAAAATATTTGTAGATAAAGTTTGCCTGTCATGAGTGCTGTGGCATAGGTCAACAACAGAAGAAACTTCTGTGGCAGTTGGGAAAAGAAACTCCTCCTGGCTGGGGATTCAGAGAGGGCCTTAGAGAGGAGGTCGGATTTCAGCGGGGGAAGGCATGGTTACCGGAACAGGGAGGGTGCCCAGTGAGCTTCCCCAAGTCTGAAAATCCTGCAGAGCATTCAGGAGTTGCCGTGGAACAGACATTGATTAGAACAGAAAGTCCATGGAGGGGAAGGAAGGAGGTGGAAATCAGTTTGTCCACCTGCTGCAGAGTGGCAAGCTTCAGACCCAGCCACGTCCTTGAGGATGGCTGCCCGGCCCTAAATGCGGGTGATGGGGGCTACAGGACATTCAGCCAAGGTGACTGTGTAAAGCTATGTGGACCAGGGACATTGGACAGGACTGCATCACTGCTTTTTTCTGGTCGAGTAATGTGATCTGTTCCCTTCAACCCCCACCCCCTCATCCCAGACTTGCCTTTTGTTTCAACTGTTAACAGTTTTAACCTCTGTTTTTAATTTGGAAGGAATACAAATTATTCTAGAGGCAGCATTTAAGTGTCCTTGTGTCAAAGAAGCTCCGATAACATGACTGCATTACACTGAGACTCAAAGTGAAAACTCCCATCCTCACTTGGGAATTGAGAGCAGTTGGCATTTCCATCCTTGAACTCAGATTCTGGATCTGACTCTCTCCCTGGACACCCACCTGCTCAGGGCAGGGGGTGGGGGACAAAGGGCCACCATTGCTTTGAGGTCTAATTAGCAACGTGGCATTGCTTGTAACGTGTTGAGGCAAATGGGCAACAGAAAGACCCATGTCCACAGTGGAAATCCGTAACTTGGCAACATTTCCTCCACAATTTACTCAGTTACTAAAACTGGAACCACTCTTAGGAAGGCCAAACATAGTCTCCGTTGGAGTCCTGGGAGCTGGGAAAGTATGCAACCAAGAAGAGAAGCTGGTCCAGGTTTCCAATTACTGTGTAAGTGTGGGACAGGCAGCTGTGAATCAAACAGACTGGGCGCCCCTTCATATTTCAGAAATGCATGCATGGAAATGCATCCTCTTGGGCGTGACTGCCATACCCTTTTGCCAGTCCTGGAGTGAAGGAAGTTGAGGGTTTGTGGGCCCAGTGCTTTTGAACAGAGTGAATACCACATGGTTCCTTCAAAGCATAGGTTCACAAACCAGGTACTCATTAGAGGAAAGTGTGTAGGATGAGGGAGAGATCAGTAGCAGAGGTGCTAGGAATAAAAGAATGAGCAGAACAAAGGATGTGGAAGAAAATAGAGTGGTACAGAGTATGTGCTTAGTGCTTATTTTTTCCTTCT
>PVJI01031328.1:0-13230 GCA_004026765.1 Micronycteris hirsuta
GCACAGGAGATTAAGAAAGATTAAGAAACCCTAGAGAGACGCTGCTTTCCTGAAAAGGTGGGTATCTCACATAAGGTTCCTCCCCTCCCCAGAAAATTCTGGAAAAGCTTAATACCTAGAGCAAACCTTACAGCTGAAAGGTCATAAGGATGGGGAACAGGGTAGACAGTGGTCTACAGCGCAGCCCTGGAAGAAACGTTTTACCTTCTGCTCTTGCTTCTCACTCATATACCTTAGAAGAGTCTTCGGAGGCCTACTGGTCATTTTGAGATCTAATCCGCAAAAGAGGGTCAGGTGGCTGGTTTAAGCATAATATCAAGGCATCAAAAAAATTGCCCAAATGTGGACAGATCTGAAGCTAAAGTATCTCTGCACTCATCTTCTCTCTCCAAACCACCAGAACTGGTGGATTACAATCCAGGGCCCTTCAGTAGTTAACTGTGTTGCCCAGAGTGCTATGCCCCGGCAATCAACCCTCCCCTCCGTTTAAACTCACCAGAAGGGGCGCCGACCATGACCTGGTATGTCTAAAACCCTCAGGGGAACAGGCCCTCACATTTGAAGAGAGCAGTCACTGTAGAAAACACACACACTGAGCCTGCAAAGCAGATTTATGGGACCAGTGGATCCATAATTTCACATGAGTATAATCTCCATAAAGAGATAAAGGAGGGTTTTAGTAATTTTATATAGGCTATGATAGAGTTAAAATTCCAGTAAGTAGCAGAGAGCATGCCAACTGTCAAGACAGACAAGTTGGTCAGTAATTTGCTAGAAGTCAGTCCATGAGGAAAATTAAAATATTAGAAACATTTTAATATATAAAAGTTCCTATAAGGGATAATAATAATAATAATAAATGATCAAACAAACAGTAACAACAAAACAGCCACAGTTAATATCGATCACATAGGACCTCCTGGAGTAGAACTTTGAACTAAAGCTTTAAGATGGACCAAAATAAAGTTTGGTAGAGAGGAAAATGAAAACATTCAGGGCAGAGGGACAATATGGACAAAAGCACAAGATGGAACTGAAAAAACAAACAAAAATCAAAAACCCATACTTGGAAAAAAGCAAGTAGACTCATCAGGCTTGAACTGAGGAAAGAAGAGAGAATTGATGTAGGTTATTGAATAAAAGAGTAAGTAGTTCAAATTTTACATCCTAGGCAAAAGGGCGCCACCGGAGATTCTTTTGCAGGTAATTGGCAGGTTTCCATTTTATTACTTTGATATGGAGGAAAGATGCACTTAAAATCATACTCACAGACTTTCTTTTTAAATCTGCCCTCATTAATAACATCTTCTGCACTACTAAACTCTTGAAGTATTATCAATTCTCTGATAGAAGACCTGGGAGGGAACACAGGAGATTTAAGATTTCCGTGATAATATATTTGGATATTTGTTATCCTATTTTGTAAATCTCAGTTTCTAAAAAAGTCATCCTGAAAAAGAGTATTCTTAGAATTTTTTGATAATCATTGACATACTAAAATGTCATGGTCAAGATGTTAGGCTTAACTAGTATGCCACTTTTTGACAAACTGAATATGAAAAAACTGTTCTTTGTCAGTCAATTAAGATATTTTCTCTGCTTGCTGAATGATTTCAGAAGCCCTTATAAATTTTGAGGGAAAGATTAGAAGTGTGGTTAGAGTTGCTTTTAAAAAGGCACATTTATATCAGTGGTAGCTGTGTATTTTATGTCTTCAAATTGTCACATAAAAAAAGGTCCCATATACTTATTTACTACATACTTAATTCACTTCAGACCATAGTCTTTACATAAATACCTTATAAATGGGTATTTCCTAGACGTGAGTCCGCAAGTGTTTGTTATTTGTAAATTCTCTAGTTTGGGAGTTTGATGGAACTGATTATTAAAATCTGAGATTATGTTCTCGAAACCAGTTTTGTTTTTTAATACATGTTTATCATAAAGCACATACAAATAATTTTAGATACGAAAGAATTCTTAAAGCCTTCTAACAAGAATACAGCACGTCTCTCTCCCCAATTCCTCACTCCTGTACCCAGAGTAAATCATTTTCAGCATTTTTGTTGTCTCCTCTGCATTTACATCAATATTTTAAGATAATGTGTGTGTGTATATATATATATATATATGCATAGAGAGAGGTAACTTTTTTCTCCCCATTCTGTTTAGAAACCTGGCAGAGCCGCCGTTGACAAGATCAGCGTCATTTAATTCTTGTCCTTTTTAACGTGACCCAGTGTTCTCAGGAACTTTTTTGTCTCTTAACATTCTGCTGTTTCACCTCATGTGCCACACTGTAGGGTTTCTTTCATAAGTTTACTGGCACTCATGTTTTTCCGTTTGGGGAAATAGTCTGCTATTTCTTCTGTACTGTTTTTTTCCTATTGTCCCCACCCCCCAAACTTCTATTCATCACATATTAAGCCTGAATTTTTTTCTCCTACTGTCATCTCTTTTCTTTTTGTTCAGTTTTTGGGACAATATCCTCACCTTTATCTTCTAAAGCTTCCATTGAGTTTTTCATATTTACTCTTATATTTTAAAATTCCTTGTCTATTTCCTTTAATGGTCTTCTCTTCTTATTTGTGCAGTATTTCTCTTATCTCTTTAATGTTTCCTTCCTTACATTTTATCTTTTTTTCCCTCCTGATTTCTACTTTGTACTCTTTGCTTATCGCAGTGTCTTTCTTCCTTGTTGGAGATTATCTTCAAATGCCTGGTCATTACTAGCCCATCCTTTGTCTGTAAGAATGAGGCACTGAAAAATAGCCTGGCATCTGCTTGTGCAAGGGCGGGGTTCTGTGCTGGTGGCTGCACTGCAGGGCACTAGAGACACACTGGCTTGTGACCTGTGGGCAGTGTTTGATGGTATCAGTACCGCTTTCCTCTAGGGTTGTTGCTTTTGTCCACGGAAGATCCTAATTCCCTGTTTCGGGCCCGAGGTGATGACAGGGGAGGATAAATAGTCTGGCTGCTGGTGTTCTAGAAATAGATGAGAAAAGAAGCCAAAGGGGCTCTCCCCACTCAGGAAGTTGCTATTCACTTGTTAACACTGTTTTTAGTATGCCACCCTCTTCCACTGTCTGTCCTCTGTGCCTGGCGCCCCCAATCCAGCAGCTGTAATTTGGTTAATCTAGAGAATACACGTCCAGTTTTCTACCAGAGTAGAACAAAGGAGGCACTTTGACCAGAAGAGTGGAGGTCCCTTGGTTTTCGAATTCCTAAGCCTTTCTTTGGTTCCACAGCACACCTTGCTTCTGGTTATCACCCTTCACACGCATGCACACGCTCAGTCACTTACGCATGGCCTTCCTCCTCCCACCTGCGACGTCGTTTATGATTTCTCCGTCTTTTCTGTACTCAGATATTCTTTGAATTAGTTTAATTGGCAACAAAATTTGTTTCTTTTGTTGTTGTTTTTCGTTCCTTTTATTATTTGAGAGTGACCTTTGAAAGTGAGAGGTCAAAATATATCTTTACTAGGCAACCTTGAAATAAAAATCTCCTGGGAAGTAGTGGAAGAATTGATCATCTTTGTGACTGATGAGGACTGCATAAGTTTTAGATCAGCACTATCCGATAAAAATTTTTGAGATGAAAAGAATATTCTACTCTGGGCTGTTCAACAGGGTGACTGATAGTCCCATGTGAATACTGAACACTGAGCAACTGAACTTTTTATTTTATTTAGATTTAATTAATTTAAATTTTTAATATCTACATGTGGCTAGTGGCTACTGTATTGGACAGTACAATTTTAGATGGCAAATAAGTTGAGAAGCCAAACCAAGACTCAAGACAGATAAATGGCCATTTCCATTCTGGTTACAGAGTTAGTCTTTTCTCACTCATAAATAATAAATGCAATTCCCAAAGTATTATTGTACTCTATACTTCTACAGTATTATGGAGACTATTTTATGCTGGGAGTTCTATATGTGACCTATTTGTTATACATATGGAGTGCTTTAATGGATTGTCCAGTTATTATTAAATGATTTCAGGAAGAAAACTACGAGAATTGATTGCCTACAAATGGCTTCCACCCCACCAAAGTATGAGTGAGCACTCCTATTGTGTGAATATGTTAGTTAAATTTTAGATGGAATTTGCTAAAAATAAGTTTTAATTTGAGAATAATTAACTCCTCTAATGGCAATAATTTAAGAATCCATTGTCCTCATTCACTATCAGAGGAACATACAATTTTATACAGAAAGTTATTGTTTGTTCTATTTGTTATAGCCAACAGGCATATACCTAGAGCATCTAGTCATTAAAATACTAAATCATTGGGCTATAGGAGTAATTGGAGTGATCACTTTGTAAGTTTTGTAAATGTCTAATCATTATATTTTATACTGGAAATTAATATATTGTATGTCAACTGTAGTTGAAAAGTAAAAAAATTAGAAGAAAAAACCAACACAGCTTCATTTTAAGCTCAACGGAGCAGACTATTTTTGTGGATTCTAATTCTCAAGTTAGTGAGTAGAGAATAGTTTCAGCATAATTAGAGTTTGTATCCAGTCTGCTGAGTAACTCTGTATTGTTCTTGCCTCTGAAACTAACTCTGAAGAAACACAGGTAAAAGTTGAAAACCACATTGTATTGTATATTTTTGTCCGAGTTCTCCGTGCAATGACAAAGGGTGAAAGAGTGGTCAGTGATGAGAGAGTCATTGAGAGGCACACTTTCCCTGTGTAAATCATTGGCCTGAGAAACCCAGACTTGCAGCTTGTGGAGGAGTGAATTGGAATAAAGCTCAGCTGGGATTTCCATGAAATGGACAGTTGCGCACCTGGAAGGGCATGAACAATTGCTCTTCTATTTGTCATAGGAAAAACTGACCCTCTGATAAGATCAGATCCATGGAACACTAGCTATGTACACTGTTCTCCAGTAAAAATTTCTAATCACAGTTCCATTGTTTACAGGGATCATCTCTGGTACAAAAGTAAACAGTAATACCAAAAATTCTTTTTGCGTTATCAGTGCCTGGCAGGTACTGAGTGTTTTGATGAGTCTCTGTAATGTTTGTGTGAAAGCTGAAAGGCTGAGTACTTGTTAGTTCCTGCAATTGAGAAATGTTACCAAATACCTGAATTTGTTAACTAACATTGTATTGTGAAGAGTAATAACTGGCTGATCTAAATAAAGGTGTATGTCTAACTCCTCACATATATGGCTTAAGCCCGGCCCCCGTGCAATGTGTGAATCAAACAAATTTGTGAAGCCCAAGTGTTCACCGTGTACTGAAGGATACTAATGACGTTAATAGAGTGAAACGTTGTGCTTAAAGCAAACTGATTAACCTTGACAACAAAAGTGTAAACAAGAGTCTAATGAATATTAATTTTTCTTCTTTTCTGCATTAGCTATAGCTGTTGACTGATTAGCTCTGACACCTACATGGTCAAATTAACAAGCACATTTGTAAGACAGTTTTCATTGTTTACAATATCAAAAATATTTCTGAACTTTGGTAAGTTGTTAATAGCAAGTTGTCATCATTTCTTAGAAATTTACCAGATCACCTTTAAAACAATCACGTATATGCACTCCCATACTGTATGATGCGTGATTTGGGATGGATGCAAATAGTTCCAGTAATTTATAATGAGATTTCAGAGGCTAAAGCAAAATGTCATAATGATGCCATTAGTATTAGACTTACACATGAGCTGGCTTACTTAGCCGCAGCATTGATGCAGGGGTAGGCTTGGTGTATCCAGAGCTACCATATTGAACTAAGTGCCACTTCCCATTGTGCCCTTGCCATCTGTATAATGACATCAAAGGAGACAAGGCAGGAGCAGATGGCACCAATGGCATACAAGAGCAAAAGTCACACCCACAGCATGCTGCTGAGTAATGAAAGTGAAGGTGACACACGGGCAGAGAGCAGAAGGGAATTAAGGAAGGGCCTGGTGGCGCTTCGGACTGCTTAGCTCCCACCATCATTACCAGAGCAGCATATCCCGCCCATTCCTACCTCCTTCTTGTGGGACGTGTGCTCCCACCATTCCCAGCAAATGCTGCTTGCAGCGGCTCTCATGTTTAATGGGATCCCAATCACACTGGCCATAGCTGATTGTTTCAGGATGTCAGCACCTGACCCAATCAGGATCAGTTTTGTCCAGAATTTGAACTAATTCAAAACAGATAGTCCTCCAGGGGCGGTGAGAAATACCCGATGAAAACCTGTGAGCTGTCAGTAGGGATGTGTCCAGCCAGGAGGAGAAAACTAGTCTATAGTTAGGATAACAAGTAACACCAACCTGAAGCGAACAGAAAGAAGACATTCAAGGTTGGGTTTCAGAGGTTCAAAATCTCTGAAATGAAAGAAAAGTGGAACTTTTCTGCTGGTAAGAAAACCAGCAGAAAACTTAACTGCTTCTGTCCCTCCCCAGTCATGCAGGTAAAGGTGTCAAGTGCAGTATCCAACCTTGGCAGCAACAGCCAAGACTGGCCAGACGAGCGCCTGGATCGTTTGCTTCCCCCTGGCTACACCTGTAAAGGAGGCCAGGCTGTTTTATGCTTAGCCACTTTGTCCACAATAAGGGAAGTCAGTTAGCTTGTGCCCAACGATTCCTGTCTGTGTTTTACACCATTCAGAAAGCTTATTCAGATACCTGAAATGTTTCCTTCTCTTAATCCTCTTAAATCTAGCAGAAGCCACAACATTACTACAGATTTATCCTTAGAGGTCATACCGCTGGGACAGTGGGGTTCTTTGTTGTACTCATAATGTGGGTTATCTCTGTAGAGAGAGTTGTAATTGGGGAAGAGGTGGTAGGCAAGAGAAACACTCAAGAATTCAATTATTTTATAGTACTGATGATATTGTAATAATAAGAAGTATCAAGTTCTCTTTTAAATACTTTTCATGTATTGATTCATTTAACTCTGATGACAACTCTAGGAGGTAAGCACTAACACTACCACTATTTTGTAGATGAAGAAACTGAAGCATGGGCTGATTAATTTACTCAGTGTCAGGTGGCTAGTAATTGTCAGATCCCAGAGGCTAACCAAAGTAATCTTGGGTCTGTGCCCTTAGCCAATATATCCTACTGTGACCATGAGCAAGAGAAGGGCACTCAGGTATTCATTGTGTTATTAAAATTGAGCTACTAAGAACTTGAAACATTTTAGAACACATTTGGAAAGAAATATACCAAATATTAAGAGTGAAAATGAGTATTTTAAATATTGGGATTATTTTTATTATTGTTATTCATTTTTTCCAAATGGACTTGCTTTCCTTTTGCAATAAAAACTGTCACTATTTGGGGGAAGGGGGGTATAAGGGCATTAAATGGTAATGGAAGAAAATACAAAAAATAAATAAAATGTTCTTAAAGGAAAAAACAAAAAATAAAAAATGTCATTAGATTTTAAGGTTGCGTATTTCAAATGATCTTGTGGGACTCTCCACAATAGCACGAGGGAACATTCTGTAAAGCATGCAGCAGCTTCCTTTCCACTTGGTAACTGAGTGGCTCTTTTCCATGGTGATTGGCCACAACAGTTAGATTTTTGCAGAGACATTGCATGCATGTTCTTCCCCTCCTCCCCCTACAACCAAGGAAGCTGTTAGAGAAGGTGTATGGTGTACCGAGTGAATATGAGCATGGGTGTGATAAGGTTTATTTGCAACTAATGTCAGAATGATACTACAGAGTATGGGCCATGAGAATTTTCTCATGGTAGAGTGAGTACAGTGTCTGTAATTTCTGTCTGGGAACAGTCATGCCTAACTAAGACCAATATGAAAAGGCAGCATGATACTGTGAAAAGAACATGAGGTTGGGACAGCAGGCTGAGATTTGGGATGAATACATAGTTTGCCCCATTCAAAAAGGTTTTTCTTTTTTATGTCACATGTCCCTTAAGTGGTATCACCTTGTACAAACCATTTAACTTGTCCTTTAGATCTCTTGTACATACATGCCAGTGTTAAAACTATTATATTCCATGATCACATGCTCATAGAGTTGCTCATGCCTATAGAACTCATTCTTATACTTTTGATTAAAAGTGAAATTTCCTAATCATTCCAAAACTGAAATTTCCCATCTTTTGGACAGATGTATAACACTCCCTCAGGACAATAGGCGGCTCTAGCTATTTAAGTGTTCCTTTATCTAAATGAATGTCAAATAGACATATCCAAAAAGGCAGGGCTGTCTGGTGGGAGTGACCCATGAGACGTGAGAGTTTCAGGCTTGGTATCACAGCACAGTGGATGCCAGCTTTCAGCTCACATAGTGAAAGCAGTGTTTAATATTGATAGCTTCCAGCCGATGCTTTCTGACAGGGGCTTTGGCAGGAAAGAAAACAGACAAGTATAGAAATTAATTTTTGCCTGAAGATAGTTCATTTGGGGATAAGATGGCCTATATTTTTTACAGTTTGTTTATTCCTCTAAACAGAACATTTTAAGTAAAAGAAACCAGTTCTCAAAACTTATGGGAAGTGCAAATGGGCACAAGGGAGCTTTGGAGGGTGTTGGAAATGTTCAGTTTCTTGATCACAGTGGTGGTTACATGGGTGTGTACATTTGTCAAAACACTTATCCGTGTGATTAAATTGGATGCATTTTATTGTATGCAAATTAAACCTTAACAAAGTTGAATCAAGAACAACTCATGGAGACCCATTGTCAGTATACTCAAAAGGATTCCTTCTTATTTTTAAAGTGAAAGATAATAAAAAATTCCAAGATGCTTAATTTAAAATATGCTTACCTTTCAACTCAGGAATCCCATGGACATAAATATGATTGTATTGATGAAATTGATGAAAACTAAAAGTGATCTTCAAAGGATGCTCACTGCAATGCTGCTTATAACAGCAAACTCAAGAATACAAGGTAAATGACCTTAGGGGATGGTAGCGTGGTGAACCAATGAAGAGCCTGGATTCTAAGCCAGGATGTTCAGTTCAAATCTTAGCTCTGTTGCTTAGTAGCTAAAGATCTCAGGCAAGTTTCCTAACCTCTCTTGCCTGAGTTTCTCCATTTCTAAAATGAGGTTAATAATAGAACTTACCTCACGGGTTTGTTATGAGAATTAAATAAGTTAGTATTTGGAAAGTGCTTAAAAACAGAGCCTGGCACCCAGTAAGTGCTGAGTCATTAAATGAGCGAAGTGGTTTCCTTCCCGTATTACCAGAGTTCTAGCTTAATGAAAGTTCATTTTAATGATTTTTTTACCACTAGGTCTATGTTCACACAGTTATTTTATACATGATCTAAATAGATCTGAATTTAATGATAAAAATAACTAATGACTTTTATAAGAACAGTAACTCAAGATTTGTAGAATTTTGTTTTATGGCCTCCTAAGCCCTGTCCTGTACAGAATAGTATGTAAACTATGTTTTCTTTTTAAAGAAAGGAACATACAAGTATGTGTGATTTTTAAAAATGAAACAATATACCAAAATAAATATAAATAGCTATCTATAAAGGGAAGGAGGGCACAGACGAAGATAAAAGAGTTGGAATCTACATTTGTCTGCATGCAATTAGTTTTATAGTTATGTCTTTGGTCCATGTAAGTGTTTTAGGTAAAAAACAAAACAAGTTAACCTAAATGTGATAGTTAATTTTGTGTGTCAGCTTGACTGGGCTAAGGGATGCCCAGGTAGCTGGAAAAATATTATTTCTAGGTGTGTTTGTGAAGATGTTTGTGGTAGAGATTAGCCTTTGAATTAGCGGACTGAGTAAAGCAGATGGTCCCCGCCCTATGCAGGTCGGCATCATCCAATCCCTTGAGAGTCTGAATAGAACCAAAAGGTGGAGGAAGAGTGAATTTACCAGTCTGGCTTGAGGTGAGACACCCATCTTCTCCTGCCCTCAGTCATTGGTCTCCTGGTCCACCGGCCCTCAGACTCAGGCCCAAACTTTCGCCATCAGCCCCTCTCTGCTCAGGCCTCTGGAATCAGATTGAATTACATCACAGGCTTTCCTAGCTCTCCTGCTTTCAGCTAGCTGATCATGAACTTCTCAGCCTTCATAACTATGTGAGCCAATTCCTATAATAAAGCCCCACATATATATCCTCATGGTTCTGTTTCCCTGGAGAACCCTGACTAATTCACCAAAATTTTGAAAATCCTTACAAAATAAAAACCAAAGGAAACAAATGAACATAGCTGTGTGCTTAATTACACAGGCAGAAATTATTCCCATGACTTTGATTATATGTCTATATGACTTTATTATATATATTAATGATACAGCATTAGTGGAATATATCCTAAAGACAAAAAGAACTACAAAGAAATCAAACTATGTTTACTGATCGTATTGTTAGTGATAATACTGGTATGATTATTTTGAAATTGTATATTATTAGATCAAGTGAAGAAATAATTGTATTAATTGTCATTAGAAACTAAGATTTTCAGCATATGGAAAAGGAGGTACATCTATAAAGTAAGTTAAATAAAAGTTATACATTTATGTTAGAAATATTAGTATATCTTAATGACAGAGGGGTGAGTCCCTAGGGGAGACTTGAGACCCAAGCCAAAAGTGTTCTTGACTCCATGCAGAAAAGAATTCAAGACGTGAGCCAGCAGGAGATTAAAATGGAAGCAAGTTTATGGAGCAGAGAGGACGAGGAAGAAAAGCCACTTCGCAGAGTGGCAGACTCTCCTTGCAAGAGAAGTGATGCCAGCCCTCGCTAGAGGTTGAGCTTGTGTGTCTGCAGTTTCTATGGAAAATTGCTAATATGGGGAGCTAGAGACTGGAAAAAATTGGGGTTAACTTTAACCTTTACAAGGTATGTTTTGTGGTCTGTTTTTCTTTTATGGTATGGGTAGCCACTTGTGGTATGAGTAAGCTCTTGATAGGAATCTGTACAATGATTTTCTTTGCTTCAGAGGCTCCTCAAGGTCAGAGTTCCATGTCAGGCAGCACATAGTAGGCCCCTGACTTCACTCTGTTTGACTTTTACATAGTCTTCGTGTATTTTTTCTGGAATTTTTTTTTCCACTTTTGTCTTTTGTAAAGGCCTGAAAACAATGACCAACACTGGGCCAATAAACCCTCTCAGTGTCCAGATTGTGGTTTCTAGATATCACTTCCTACTTAAAAACAAGCAAACAAAAACCTGGGGCTTTTGGAGAACTGACTAATTCCAGACAATACAAAATGAGCCTCTTATCATGAGCCTCAGAATGCACGAACCTCAGAAAGACAGAATGCCAAAAGTTTGGAGAAGCCAACTTGAAGGGGCTCCCTTTGGGCAAAGAGGGAATAACTTGTGCATTGAAAAAATGCATTTCAATGTATTGAAACACATCAATTTAAAAAAAAATCCATGAGTTCCTAATTATAGGAAAGATTTATAAAAAACCTCACCTTAAGGTAATTAATGAAGAATTTATAATAGTTGGGTCAGGTTGACCATACATGAACCCATTAATTTCTCTAATACTACCAAAAACAAAGAGAGAGAGAGATCCAGACATTAAATACCCCCTGATAGATGCCTACAATAAAACTCTGGACCACCCATGAAATGTTCTTGCAAAAAAATAATAAAACCAAGTCCGACCAAGACTCTAGTGTAATTATCAGTTTATTGGAAACCCAGGGACTAGGGTAACATGTTATACACAACTTATCAGTAATCCAGAAAGTGGAAAATTCCACATGACAAATTACCTGATTTCTTTAATAAATAAATAGCAAGCCAAACAATAAAAAAATTCAGTGGGAGAATTAAATTAGATGAGACTTAGATATCAACCTCTGCCATGTTCATCTTATTACACCTTCATTTGAACAACAAAGCAAAACAACTATCAAAAACTAAGACAATGGAGACTTCCTAAGATGGCGGCATAGGTGAATGCGCTGTGCCGCCTCGCACAACCAAACAAGGAAAAAATCAGAAATTTACACAACCAAAAACAGCCAGGTCTGACAGAAAATCGTATTGAGAGGAAGTCCGACAACCAAGGAATTAAAGAAGATACATTCATCCACTCTGTTGAGCCGGGAGGAGCAGGGCAGAGGGAGGGCGCTCTGCGACCCCTCAGCGAGCTGGTGAGCAGACGGCAGGTTCGTGAGTGGAGGGGCGGTTCCTGCGGGGCCGCAGCACACCCAGACGGGGGGCCCGACTGAAGTGCAGCCAGCGCCCGGCTCATCTGGACCCAGCGGGGCCGAGACTGGTGGACCAGGCAGGTCCACATTCACGGGCAGATGGACCAGGAGAGAAAGCAGGGCGCATCCCATCGGTGCAGAGTGAGAGCACCTGTGGGGGTGGAGTCGGCGGCAAGAGGAACGCCGGGCCTCATAGGAAAGTTCGCTGGGGAGACCCGCGGGGGATTGGAGCTGTGCAGTCCGTCCACCGACCCCAGAGCGACCCCCGGAGCCAGCGCAGAGGGGCTCGAATTGCTTGCAGGAGGCGGTGTGGGTGTGGAGAGCGGAGAAGGCGCCATTGTGCTCTCAGGTCCCGCCCCCACAGGCTACGTCACAACACAGCGACCATGAGCTTCCCTGCCCAGGGGAACCCCAAGGCTCCGCCCTCCTTACAGTAACAGGCTCACCAAAGGAAAAAAAATGGCCCAAAGAAAGGAACAGATCAAAGCTCCAGAGCTAACCGACCAAGAGATAGCCAACTTATCAGATGAACAGTTTAAAACCCTTGTAATAAGGATGCTAACAGAATTCGACGAAAAATTATCGAAATTGCTGGAACAAATGAGGAGAGATCTGCAGGGAACCAATAGAGATAAGAAGGAAACTGGGACTCAAATCAACGGAGTGGACCAGCAGAAAGAAAAAAACATCCAGCCAGAAAAGAATGAAGAAACAAGAATTCAAAAAATGGAGGAGGGGCTCAGAAACCTCCAGGACATCTGTAAATGGCCCAACATACGGATCATAGGGCTGCCAGAAGGAGAAGAAGAAATCCAAGGAATTGAAAACTTATTTGAACACATAATGATGGAGAATTTCCTGAAGCTGGTGAAGGAAATAGACTTTCGGGACGTCCAGGAATCTCAGAGTCCCAAAGAAGTTGGACCCAAAGAGGAACACACCAAGACACATCATAATTACATTACCCAAGATCAAAAATAAGGAAAGGATCCTAGGAGCAGCAAGAGAAAAGGAGACAGTTACCTACAAAGGAATCCCCATAAGACTGTCAGCTGATTTCTCAAAGGAGACCTTGCAGGCAAGAAGGGGCTGGACAGAGGTGT
>PVJI01031329.1:0-13254 GCA_004026765.1 Micronycteris hirsuta
ATAGGACAGACCCCCCACAACAAAAAAAATCTCAAATCCACAATGCCTGAGGCTGGACTCAGAGGTGCTGGTGTGATACCTGGACCTGGGCTTGAACCATTGTAAGGATGCTGGGCACTTAATTTTACCACATACACATAATGAGAGCCTCAAGTACAGCCACTGATTCAAACACAGTAGCTGTGGGTCTAGAGGCTTAAGTAACCAGAGTGCTGCCCAATGGGAAGAGAAAAATCCACAGAGAAGGTAATTCTTAGAATTCAGAAAGTACATAAGTAAGGTAAGTAAGAACCATGGAAGGCAGTCAGCTAAAGCAACAAATTGATGAATCTGCAAACTTCCTCATCTGACATAACTGTCACTGTGTATGTACCCTTTGACCAACATCCATGCATTGCCCCTTCCTCCTGGTCCCTGGTAACCACCATTCTCCTCTATGCTTCCATAGATTCCGCGTGTTCAGATTCCACACATAAATGAGATCATGCAGTTTTTTGTCTTTTTCTATCTGCTTTATTTCACTTAGTATAATGTCCCTCAGTTTCATTCATGTAGTTGCAAATGGCAGGGTCTCCTTTTTACAGCTAACATTCCACTGTATACATATACTATAATTTCTTTATCTAAATGTCCATTGACAGATAGACAAATGAACAAATGTCCATTGACAGATTGACAGATGGACATTTAGATAAAGAAATTGTAGTATATGTATACAGACGCCATTGACAGATGGACATTTAGGTTGTTTCCATATTTTGGCTATTGTGAATAATGCTACAATGAACATGCAAGTGAATGTATTTCTTTGAGATGCCAATTTAATTTATTTCAGATATATATCCAGAAGAGGGATTGCTGGAGCATATAGTGGTACTATTTTTAGCTTTTTGAGGGATCTCCATACTGTTTTCAATAATGGCATTACCAATTTACTTATCAACAGTATATAAGATTTCATTTTCTTACACATCCTCACAAATACTATTTTTATTTTGTTAGAAAATAACATAAAACTAAGGTAAAATTTAAGAATGACTACTAAAAGGGTCAGATTATCAAAATTGAAATGTATATATCTATCATGTTGGCAAAGATATGAAAAGAAAAATGGTTGGGAGATAGTTAAAACAGTATTTGTTGAAACATAAAGCATTAATATAACACAGATCAAAATGAATTAAAAAATTAAAGGATGAACCCTGACTAGTGTGGCTTAGTGGATTGAGAGTTGGCCTGCAAACCAAAGCGTCATCGGTTCAATTCCCAGTCAGGGCACATGCTTGGGTTGTGGGCCAAGTTCCCAGTAGGGGGTACATGAGAGGCCACTGCACATTGATGTTTCTCTCCCTCTCTTTCTCTTCCCTTCCCCTTTCTCTATAAATAAATAAATGAATAAAAATCTTAAAAATAAAAATAAATTCTTTAAAAAATAAAAAAAAATTAAAGGGTGAAAATAAAGTAGAAAAGATAAAAATGTAATGAATTTAAAAAGACACAAACAAAAACAAAAGCTAGTTAAATACAGATCAAATACATAAAAAGAAAAGCCATAAGTAAGTATAGATAGTAATAAAAATTAGACAGTTATCTAAAAGAAACTAAATAGAGTTTTAAAGATTGCTAAATATCTCATTTTTATTGAGGACTTATTTTATTCCAAGTGCCATACTACACACTTTGCATGTGCTTGCAAAGACATTGTTATTTTATTCTTCATCTTAGGGGGAACTTGTTTAATATTCCAACATGCAGTATGATGTCTGCTGTAGGTTTTTTCTGCTTAGACATTATCAGACCAAGAAAATACCTTTTTATTTACAGTTTGCTAAGAATTTTCATTATATTCTTTTCCAGTGCCTTTTAGGATATTCATTCATTTCTCTGGCATCAATGTGATAAATACATCCAACTTTTGGTATGGTGTCTTATCTTCCTCAATGTCACTGGATTTGATTTGCAATGTTTTGTAAAGAATCATTGCATATGTGTTCATGAGTAAAGGGATTTCGTACATCTCACAGTGGGAAGTATAGCTCTAACGTTTCACGTCTAAGAGAGCACAGACTCTCGTGGAACATAAAGATGGCAAGCAGGACCCACGTGTGTGATGGTGGAATTTCCTGTGGGAAATTAGGATGATATATTTCTTAGAATCAAAAGCTTGTTCTTGCTAAGACTTCCCTTCCCTCTGGATCAAAAGAACTTATGCTGATGCATGCCTAGTTCCCTCAAGGCTAGTGTTTATAGTTCCTTTGAGTTCAGCCCAAACCTGTTGTCTTTTCATCTGCATATCTCTCCTTTTGATGTACCTTCCTGGACCGTCTACCACCTAACTTGAATCTACAGTCTATGCATAGTTAATGAACCCAAGAAAACAGAATAAAAGGCCGGTTGGTCGACACTCCGATCAGGGCCTCTCCAAGATGATAATGGAGGGGACGCATGGTCCCGGAATTTGTAGTCCAGTATATTACGTATGAAATTATTTACACGCTGCCATGGCATACGAATCCTGCTGGCCAGAATTCACAACACATGAGGGGCATTGATCTGTGATATCCTTTCTTGTAATGTCTTTGTCAGGTTTTGAGATCAGTGTTATGACACCTTATAAAAAATTATCAAATCCACAATGCCTGAGGGTGGACTTGGAGGTGCTGGTGAGATATCTGGACCTGGGCTTGAACCATGTAAGGGTGCTAGGCATTTAATTTTACCACATACTTTCCTTCTCTTTTACATATTTTATTAATTGTGGTATAATTTACATATAATAATGCATACAGACATCGAGCATTCAGTTTGATAGATTTTGACAATGGCATAAGCCTGAAACAAGATACAGAACATTTCCATTACTCTAGGAATTTCTCTCATACCCCATTCCCACCCAGAAGCCACTACTTGGTAATTTTTAACAAATGCATCAGTTTTGTCTGTTCTTGATTTATACATAAACAGGATTATACAGCATATATTCTTTTGCATATGAATTGCTGCCTAATATGAAATTTATCCATGTTGTTAGCTATATCATTTTTATTGCCATGGTCTACTCTATTGTATGACTGTATCACAAATTGTTTGTTCATTCTGTTGTCTACATTTATTTTAACTTTTAGCTATTATGAATAAGGTTATTCCATACAAATCATTTCATGGATACATATTTCCATTTTTCCTGAGAGATACCTAAGAAAGGCATTGCTGTCTGATGTTTAACTTTATCAAAAAAGGGACAATATGTTTTTCAAAATGTCTGCACCATTTCACACTCCCACAGGCAATGTGTGAGAGTTTTAGTTGTTCCAAATCTTTGATCGTGTTTGGTATTGTCAATGTTTTTTAAAAGCCATACTTGTGCCTATACAACTATATCTAGCTGTGGTTAATTTTATATTCCTTATGACTAACGACATTGCACAATTTCATATTCTTATTGACAATTTGATAACTTTTATAAAGTTTCTGCTCAGGTCATTTTCATACTTTTATTGATGTTTAAATCAATTTTTAGGATTTATTTAAAACTTTTTTCTAGTGGAGGGGTCCTAATATACGGTGATGGAAGATGGTTTGACTTTGGGTGGTGGGCACACAGTGCAACATACAGATCTAGTACCAGAGAATATACACCTGATACCTATATTCTAGATAAAATGTAAGACCTTTGTCATAGATATGTATTGTAAATATTTTTTTTCCTTGGCTGTCACTTCCTATTCACTTTTTTAAAATCCTCACCCAAGGATTTATTTCTTGATTTCAGAGAGAAGGGAAGAAAGAGAGAGAGAGAGACAGACAGAGAGCGAGAGAAACACCTATCAGTTGCCTCACATACACAACCTGACTGGGGATCAAACCCACTACTTAGGCATGTGCCTTGACTGGGAAATGAACCTGCCACCTTTTGGTGTAGGGATTACACTCCAACCACCTGAACTATTAACCAGGCCATTATTCACTTTCTTAATATCTCTCGTGTTGATAACAGTTTTAACTTTTGATAACATCAATTTTATCACTTTTTTTTTAGGCTCAGTTGTTGATGATAGCTGTGAGTCTGTTGTCATTTACTGTTCATAGTTTTCATCTTATTTTTCTTAGGTAAGTCCCTTTAACATTTCATATAATAAGGGCTTGGAGATGGTGAGCTCTTTCAACTTGACCTTATCTGAGAAGCACTTCATCTGCCCTTCCATTCTAAATGATAGCTTTGCTGGATAGAGTCATCTTGGATGTAGATCCTTGTCTTTCATGACTTTGAAGAGTTTTTTCCAGCTACTTCTTGCCTACAAGTTTTCTTTTGAGAAATCAGATGAGAGTCTTATGGAAACTCCTTTGTAGGTAACTGTCTCCTTTTCTCCTGCTGCTTTTTAGATTCTTTCCTTATCTTTAATCTTGGATAATTTAATCATGATGTGTCTTCATGTGTTTCTCCTTGAGTCCAACTTCTTTGGGACTCTCTGAGCTTCCTGGACTTGCATGTCTGTTTCCTTCACCAGATTGGGAAAGTTTTCCATCATTATTTTTTCAAGCAAGTTTTCAATTTCTTGCCCTTCCCCTTCTTCTGGCAGTCTTATGATTTGGATGTTGGAATGTTTAAAGTTGTCCTGGAGGTTTCTAAGCCTCTCCTCACTTTTTTGAATTCTTGTTTCTTCATTTTGTTCTGGTTGAATGTTTATTTCTTCCTTCTGCTCCAAATTGTTGATTTGAGTCCCAGTTTTTTCCCTTCACTGTTGGTTCCTTGTACATTTTCCTTTATTTCTCTTTTGATTGCTTTCATTTTTTTCTCTATTTTGCAACCACACTCAACCATTTTTGTGAGCATCCTGATTACCAGTGTTTTGAATTGTGCATCTGACAGGTTGGCTATCTCCTCATTGGAATTTTGATCTGTTCTTTCATTTGGGCCATATTTCTTTGTGTTGGTACACCTGTTACATTGTAAAGGGAAGAGCCTTAGGTATTCGTCAGTGTGGGGCAACCCATATCACTGCCTTGTGGCACCGTATGTGGGGTAGGGATCTGAGAAGGAACAATGCCTCTTGCTTGGCTTTCTCCCCACTTTCAGTCACTTCCCCTTCTACCCACAAGTAAATTGGGCCCTTCAGCTTCTGATTCCCAGGTGGGTGGGTTTGTGTATGTTCTAGGACTCCGTGGGTCCCTCCAATGAACTCTCCTGTGAGACTGGCAGTTTCTCCTGCTGCTGCAATACCCACAGGTGTTTATAGCCAGAGGTTTTGAGGCTTTATTTTCCCCTTGCTGGAACCCTGGGTTGTGTGGTCTGTCTCACTCCCCAGTTGTTCCTCCTGTTTATCTGCACACACATGTGGGGCTTCCTGTTCTGCAAGCTGCTACATTGCCACATGTCGTCTCCACCTTGGCTGCCTGTCTCCACCCCTCCTACCAGCCTTGATAAATATTTCTATTTAACTCCTTGGTTGTTGGACTTCCATACAGTTTGATTTTCTGGAAGTTATAGTTGTTTTTGTTTTTTAATTGGTTGTATCCTTCTTTTGGTTGTGTAAGGAAGCAAAGTGTATCAACCTACAGCTCCATCTTGACCAGAAGTCTTCTTGATCATTCTTAATAGGGTTTTATTAATACTATTCTCTATTTTTTTAAATAACTAACTTTTATTTCTATTTATTTTCTCAATTGCTTGTGTCTTTTCTATTTCATTTTTACTTTCCAGTATCTTTTTCTTTCTCTCTATTTTCTTACTTTTAGTTTGCTGTTATTTTCATATTTTCTTGAGATAAAAACATAAATCACTCACTTTCAAACTTTCTATTTTTTAATATATGTGAGTATATATAATACTTCAGGGTATTATTTTTCCTCCAATAACTGTTTAAACTAGATTTCTATAAGTTTTCTGATTTGTGTTTTTGTAACCATTCATTCAACATGTTTTATAGTTTCCATTTGATCTTTTCTTTGACACATGGATTATTTAGAAGAGTATATTTAATTCCATGCTTTTGGACTTTTCTATTTATTCTTTTGTTACTAATATCTAGTTTAATTACATTATGGCAAAGAAACACACTGAATAATGTCAATGTTTTGAAATTAGTCAATACTTTCTTATGGCCTAACATATGGTCAATTTTAGGAAATATTCTGTGTGCTCTTAAAAGTGTTAATTCCATAATTTTGTAATGTAATATTCTCTCTCATCAATTAAACTAACTTAGTCAATACTGGTATTCCAGTATTCCTTATCTTTATTAATTTTATTTTCTTTTTCTATTGCATAGTGGAAAAGAAGTCTTAGTATCTCCATTATGATTCTGGATACTGATACAACTACAGAGGGCAATTATCAACATTATTTCTTCATTCAACAAATATTTATTATTAAACCACTATGCTATTTGAACCATGGGTGCTCTGAGAGACCTTACAGGTTAGCTCAGAAAATAATTAAATGAGCATCAATAATAAAAATTAATAAATTTAATAAGAGGACCACAACTAGATACTATAGCAACATCAGGAAAAGTATTCTAGAAGATGATGTTTAAGCTGAATACTAAAACGAGGAAACTAGTTGAATATATAAATCACTCCACTATTCTCCTCTGCCTAACTGTGTATCAGAGGAAGTCACATTTCCCAGGCTTTTTCTCCTTTGATTTCAATGTAAATTCAGCCAGCAAGAAGCACTGGGAGGCCCGACAGTGAGAGGAAGAAAAATGGAGTACTAGTCTTCTTCCTTTTTCTTTCAATAGGATCCCAAGAGATGGCTACATCTCCTTCAGGGCTCCAGATCTCATAAGATATCTCCTCTCTCCATGGTCCCAGCTTCTGTTTTGATTTTAGCATCTACCTGGTTTCTAGGATCAATTAGTACCGTGTCCTCACTCTATCCCTCCAAGCCTAAGGGTGGTGGTTATTTCTTGTTCTTGCCATTTACTAGGTTACTCACCTCCCTGCTAGCTTTCTCAGTTCTGCCACCATCCATGTGACCAATTCCTTGTACTAAATTTCTGTCCAAAATTTTACAGTGGTTTCATTTTTCTGAGTGGGCCTTGACTAATATATAAGATAATGAGGACTAGTACTCCAGAAAGAGAGAATAGCATATCCTAAAAGTTAGTCTTGCTAATGGGAAAGAAATATAATGGGAGGAGAAGAGACAAAGGGGAAGTAGCATGATTCAAGATCGAATGTCTTCAGGTGAAGAGATTCACTGATGAGATTTTTTACTAGGATCTTTACCTTAGAGGGAAACTGTAAGAAGGGGTCCAGTCAGGAAACTATAGAAGTAATTTGGGCAAATAATAAAACTAGACAGTGACAGTGGACATACAGAGTGAAAAGACTGGAAGGATATTTAGGAATAAGGATGAGTAATGTTTGATGCTTAATTAGATGGAAGAAGACATAGAAAAGAATGAAAAAACACTGCTTTTTTCCCCATTATTTTTACATTTAATTACGTAGAAGGTGTTACAAAATAGACATTTTCCCAGTACTCTCATTTGGGGATCCCCCATTGAGTTCATAAAACCCTGTGCTAATAAAACAAGTGAAACATTAGGGTATTTCCATGAGCATTTTCATGTCTTTGATACCAGGGCTCAGGAGAGAGATTATCATGCTAATTCATGTCTGACACCTGAAGTAGGTTAGTGCTACTGTGCCACATTTAAATGAAGTCTCTGTTTGACCCATCAGTTTATTGAGGTTGGTTATACAAAGAGATTCTTGTATAGTCCAGGCATATCCATAATAAGTAAAATGCCAGAGTCACTACTACAAAGCTCAGTTAAAAAAAAAATACTTCTGTGTGTCCAAAACAATTTCTAGTCATTTATTAAAATTATTCTGGGAAATTTTAGTAAAATGTAAAAATAATTTTAAAAAATTAAGTAGATAAGCGTTGTTCACAG
Source organism: Micronycteris hirsuta (assembly GCA_004026765.1). Classification (NCBI taxonomy): domain Eukaryota; kingdom Metazoa; phylum Chordata; class Mammalia; order Chiroptera; family Phyllostomidae; genus Micronycteris; species Micronycteris hirsuta. The sequence goes on from PVJI01031329.1 coordinate 7,908, forward strand.
TCTAGTTAAGAAAGGAAGGAAAAGGGACATTCTAAAGAGAATGGGTTATAAATCTTCGCCAAGCTTCTAAAGTTTGAAAGCTGAAGTTCTGTTGTTTACAATTTGTCTCCCTTTCATAAGGAACTGTTGAAAAGAGGTATTCTGGAAGGGTGAAGGAAGGACAGGGAGGGGGTGGTCAGAAATGACAGAAATCCTGATTTTCCACTGTAAATCAGCAAGACTTTTTTATTATTTTGTAGGCTTTTGAGGGTCTAGTCTACTTCCTGAAGTGACAGTGCAGTGAGGCACTCAAGAGCACAGCTCTGGAGTCATGTTGCCTAAATTTAAATCCTGGCTTCACCTTGACTGCCAGTGGGAAAAGTCCCTTAATCTCTCTGTGCCTCAGTTTTGTCATCTATAAAACAGGACATTAACAGCAAGATTTTTAAAAAATTCACTTATGATAGCATCAAAGAAAACAAAGTACAAAGGAATAAAGTTAACCAAGGCAAAAGACTTATAAAGTTAACCAAGGCAAAAGACTTATACACTGAAAACTGTAAAACATTGCTGAAATAAATTAAAGACACAAAAAATGGAAAGACATCCCATGTGAGTGAACTGGAAAATTTAATATTGTTAAGATGTCAATACCATCTAAAATAACCTACAGATTCAATATGATTCTTAAGAAAATCCCAATGGTGTTTTTGCAGAAATAGAAAAACCTATCTTAAAGTTGCTGTGGATTCTCAAGAGACACCAAATAGCCAAAATAATCTTTTAAAAAAGGACAAAGTTAGAGATCTTATGTTCCTGATTTCAAAACTTTCTACAAGGCTAGAGTAATTAAAACAGTGTGGTAGTAGCATAAAGACAGACACTTAGAGTGATGGAATTGAATATAAAGTCTAGAAACAAACCCTGGAAATAGACGAATTTTGACAGGGGTGCCAAGACCATTCAATGGGGAAAGAGCAATGTCTTCAACAACTGATGTTGGGAAAACTGGATATCCACATGCAAAAGAATGAATTTGGATCCTTACCCTATACCATGTAAAATAACTTAAAATGAATCAAACACCTAAATGTATGAGCTAGAACTATAAAACTATAAGAAGAATAGCAAGATTAATGCATTTGAAGCTCTCAGAGCCATGCCTCCAACCGAGTAAATGGCACTGTCTCTGCCCATGTCATGCATGGATGGCTCCATGGAGCAAAGAGTGGGCTAGTTACTTTATTCAGCAGTGCAACAGAGAGAAGGGCTAATTCTCTCCAGTATTGAAAACAATACCAAATAACTGAGCAAGAAAAGTAGAGAAGTCTAAAGATACAGAAACCAGCCTTGGCTGGTGTGGCTCAGTGGGTTGAGTGCTGGCCTATGAACCAAAAGATCACCAGTTCAATTTCTAGGCAGGGCACATGCCTGGGTTGTCAGCCAGGTCTCTGGTGGGGGCATGTGAGAGGCAACCACACATTGATGTTCCTCTCTTTCTCTTTCTCCCTCCCTTCCCCTCTCTTTAAAAATAAGTAAATAAAATCTTTTAAAAAAAGATACAGAGACCAGTAAAATCTGTGGCAATTAATTGAATCAAATCTTGTAGTTTGTGCTGTTAGTGGTGGGAAACCCCTCAACAACACCTAAAAAAACATTCCAGTGAAGTCCTAGCTGGTATGCCTCAGTTGGTTGGGCATTGTCCTGCAAACCAAAAGGTCAAGTGTTTGATTCCCAGTAGAGCACATGCCTAGGTTGCAGACCTGGGTCCCATTCGGGGCACATATGATCAATGTTACTCTCATCAATGTTTCTCTCCTTCTCTTTCTCCCACCCTTTCCCTCTCTCTAAAATAAATAAATTTTAAAAAAAATTCTAGTGAAGGGAAAATTTCTACCCCACGAGACAACCCACTACCTCTTTGAAATTCTAATTGTTTATGTCTCTCTCTCTTTTTTAATCCTTTCCTGAGTACATAGTTTGATTTTACAGAGAGAGGAAGGGAGGAATAGAAAGAGAGGAAAAAAAAAGAGAAAGACAGAAAGAGAGAAATATAGGTGTGAGAAAGAAACATTGATGGGTTGCCTCCCCTACTCACCCCAATCAGGGATCGAATCTGGAACCCAGATATGTGCCAAAAGGTTGCAAGGGATCAAACTTGCAAAATTTTGGTGCACAGGATGATGCTCCAACCAACCCAGCCACGTAACCAAGGTGTAATTGTCTGTTTCTTCATAGTTACCCACCTCTTTCCAGCATCAACTATTTCTCAGACAGTTTTAACATGTATTTGGAAATATCTATTATGAATCTTTTGACAGACATCTCCCCAGTCCCAGCCATAAAGAGGTGGTCTCAGCTAAAAGCAGATCTGAACTGAGTGGCAAAGCTGGTAGCAAAAAAGCTAACAATGAGCTTACTTCATTGAACGTACAAAGGAAATAATGGTCCCCTCTGCACTCAGTATATTTCAGAAAATACATAGAGCATTGTGTGAATAAGTGATTGCCTGATGAATAAATGAAAGCATGAAAGACATCTAGCATGAGAGGTCTAGAACCATGTACAAAAAACAATCATTTACATTCCAAGTGTGCAAAATAACATTAACTAAGACACGTCTTAATATCTTTGTTTAGCTATCCAAAAGATTATTGGATCGTTATTAAAGAGTCATTCATTTTTAAACTTTCTAAACTCCTTTTACTTCTAAAAGGATATAAAATGGTGAAACTAAGATACATATGTAGAAGTTAGAGTGAGGCAGACATAGGCTTAAATTAAAGAAAAAAAAACAAAACCTTTTTTAAAATTAGAACCAACAGAGAATGACTTTCCCCAAAGAGCTGAGCTCTCCATTCTTCACCATCCCTGTGGGGATGCTGTCTGAGGAGGACTGCAAAAGGTGAAACCATCCAGGTGGTATCCAGCGTGGAGATCCTATGGCATTTATGATCTTTCAAGGCAGCTTCTTCTTCAGCTTTGCTGGCAAGGTGAGATATTGAATGCTTATCAAACTCCTGTTCTTCAAAGATTATCCTAGAGCCCACAACAAAATGAATTTCAGTCCCTTTTCCTAGAATTTAGAATTGAATGGCTGAAGAACAAATACAGATGTCTAAAGGCTTTAATCACACAGAACATGTCGTTTCAAAGCATTATAGAGACTTCTAGACCTTGGAAATGTGAGCAAGATGGACAGCCTTATTAAAAGTTTCTTTTTCCACATGGGGATCAGGTTAAATAATTCCATGGCACACATTCAAGCAGTGTCTCCAAAATCATAGATATGTGCCCTTTCTGTAAGTATCACTGCAGTGCCTTCTGGCCATATTTCTCTGTTTAGTGTTATATAATATGGAAAAGGTGACGTCACTAATTCACCAGCATACACAGCCCACAGGCAATTCTCAGCACCAAGGAGAAGGTCAATGGTAATAGGTGATTTTTCAAAATGAAAAACTAAATAAACACTTGAAGCAAACACAAAAATTCAGAATGTATATTTATAGTCTTGAGATTCTGTCATGCTCCATTTAGAATATTTAAAGAAAACATGGACTTCTGGCCAAGATGGAGGCAAAGGTGGACACACTGTGGCTCCTCACACAACCAAAAGAAGGACAGCAACAAATTAAAAAGAAAACAAAAAACAGATCTGCCAGAAAATTGAACTGTATGGGAGTCTAACAACCAAGGAGTTAAAGAAGAAACATTCATTCAGACCAGTAGAAGGGGCAGAGATAGGGAGCTGGGATGGAGAGCGCTTGCAGCAAAATGGTGGCTTGTGGAGCTGGCAGTCCCACATTTGTGCACAGATAAACTGTGAGGAACAACTGGGGAGTGAGACAGACTGTACAACCCAGGGTCCCAGTGTGGGAAAATAAAGCCTTAAAACCTCTGACTGAAAAAACCTGTGAGGGTTGTGGCCTCGGGTGAAACTCCCTGCCTCACAGGAGAGTTCGTTGGCAAGACCCACAGTGTCCTAGAATGTACACACACACACACACACCTGGAAATCAGCACCAGAAGGGCCCAATTTGCTTGTGGGTAGCCTTGGAAATGACTGAAAGCTGGCCGAGAGAGAAGCAAGCAGCACTGTTCCCTCTCAGACCCCTCCCCCACTAAAAGCATCACAATGCAACAACTTGGGTTTCCCCGCCCCAGTGAACACCTAAGGCTCTGCCCATTACTATGGAACAGGTACATGGAGACAAAAAAAAAAATGGCCCAAATGAAAGAACAGATTAAAGCTCTAGAAAAAATACAACTAAGCGACGAAGAGATAGCCAACCTATCAGATGCACAGTTCAAAACACTGGTGATCAGGATGCTCACAGAATTGGTTGAGTATGGTCACAAAAGAGAGGAAAAAATGAAGGCTATGAAAAGCAAAATAATGGAAAATGAACAGGAAACCAACAGTGATAGGAAGGAAACAGGGATTCAAATCACTGGTTTGCAGCAAAAGGAAGAAAGAAACATTCAAACAGAACAAAGTGAAGAAACAAGAATTCAAAAAACTGAAGAGAGGCTTACAAACCTTGGGACAACTTTAAACGTTCCAACATCCAAATCATGGGACTGCCAGGAAAAGGGGAAGGGTAAGAAATTGAAAACTTATTTGAAAAAATAATAATGAGAACTTCCCCAATCTGGCAAAAAAAAAATAGACTTCCAGGAAGTGCAGGAAGCTCAGAGAGTCCCAAAGAAGTTGGACCCAAGAAAGCACACACCAAGACACATCATAATTACATTACCCAAGATGAAAGATAAGGAGAGAAGCTTAAAAGCAGCAAGAGAAAAGGAGACAGTTACCCACAAAGGAGTTTCCACAAGACCCTCAGCTGATTTCTCAGAAGAAACCTTACAGGCAAGAAGGGGCTGGAAAGAAGTATTCAAAGTCATGAAAGGTAAGGATCTACATCCAAGATTACTCTATCCAGCAAAGCTATCATTTAGAATGGAAGGGCAGATAAAGTGCTTCCAAGACAAGGTAAAGTTAAAGGAATTCATCATCACCAAGCCATTATTATATGAAATGTTAAAAAAACTTATTGAAGAAGAAGATCAAAACTATGAACAGTAAAATGACAAACTCACAACTATTAACAACCAAACCTAAAAAACAAAACAAAACAAAAATGAATAGATGCAGAAAAAGCGTTCGATAAGGTACAGCATCCATTTATGATAAAAACACTTAGCAAAGTGGGAATAGAGGGAGCATTCCTCAACATAATAAAGGCCATATATGAGAAACCTACACCCAACATTATACTCAATGGACAAAAACTAAAATCTTTCCCACTAAGATCAGGAACAAGACAAGGTTGCCCACTATCACCACTTCTATTCAACATAGTTC
>PVJI01031330.1:0-13239 GCA_004026765.1 Micronycteris hirsuta
TCAAATTTTTTTTTTAATTTTATTTTTTCCATTACCATTTAACCCTCTTATAATCCCCACTTCCCTGCAATCACCACACCGTTGTCCATATCCATGAGTCATTTTTCCTTTTTGCTCAATCCCTCTATCCTCTAACCTTCCCCCTCCAGTAGCTGTCATCCTGCTCTCCATCTGTATGAGTCTGTCTCTATTTTGTTTATTAGTTCAGTTTGTTCATTAGATTCCACATCTAAGTGAAATCATATGGTATTTGTCTTTCTCTGATTGGTTTATTTCACTTAGCATGTTCTCCAGGTCCATCCATGCTCTCCCAAAGTGTAAAATTTTCTTCTTTTTTATGGCTGAGTAGTATTCTGTTGTGTAAATGTCCCATGGTTGTTTTATCCACTCATCTACTGATGGACACTTGGGTTGCTTCCTTATCTTGGTGATTGTAAATAATGCTGCAATGGACATAGCGGTACATAAATTCTTTCAAATTGGTGTTTCAGGATTCTTGGGACACCCTCCCAGAAGTGGAATTGCTGGGTCAAAAGAGAGTATCATTTTTAATTTTTTGAGGAAACTCTGTACTGTTTTCCACAGTGGCTTCACCAGTCTGCATTCCCACCAACAGTGTGTGATTCCCTTTTCTCCACATCCTTGCCATACTGTCTGTTAATTTATTAACGGTAGCCATTCTGACAGGTGTGAGGTGGTATCTCATTGTGGTTTTAATTTGCATGTTTCTGATGATTAGTGACATTGAGCATCTTTGCATATTGGCCATCTATTGGCCATCTGTATGTCCTCTTTGGAGAAGTGTCTATTCAGGTCCTTCGCCCATTTTTTTAATTGGGTTTTTTGGAGTTTTTTAAGTTCTTTATGAATTTTTGTTATTAACCCTTTATCAGATGTATTGGTGAATATGTTCTCCCATTCTGTGGGTTCTTTTTATTTTGTTGATGGTCTCCTTTGCTGTTCAATAACTTTTTAGTTTGATATAGTCCCATTTGTTTATTTTTTTCTTTTGTTTCCCTTGCCTGGGGAGATAATATCAGATAAAATATTGCTATGAGCAATGCCTAGGATTTTACTGCCTACGTTTTCTTCTAGGATTTTTATGGTTTCCAGTCTAGTATTTAAGTCTCTAATCCACTTTGAATTTATTTTTTTGTGTGGTGTAAGAAGGTGGTCTAGTTTCATTTTTCTGCACATATCTGTTCAATTTACTATTTATTGAATAAACTATGTTTAGTCCATTGTATGTACTTGCTTTCTCTGCTGAATATTGATTAATTATAAAGGTGTAGGTTTATTTCTGGGTTCTCTCTTCTGTTCCATTGATCTATGTGTTTGTTTTTATACCAGTACCATGCTGTTCTGATTATTATGACCTTATAGGATAGTGTGATACTAGGTGGAGTGATTCCTCCAAATATGTTCTCTCTCAGGATTGCTGTTCTTATGCAGAGCTTTTTATGGTTCCATAAACATTTTTGAAATATTTGTTCTAGTTCTGTAAAATATGACATTGTAATCTTGATAGTAATTGTGTTGGGTAGTATGGACATTTTAATGATGTTAATTCTTTCTACCCATGAACATGGTATGTGCTTCCACTTAATTGTTTTCTTCAATTTCTTTCTTCAGTGTCTTATAATTTTCCCACTGCAGGTCTTTTCCATTCTTGGTTAGGTTTATTCCTATTTTATTCTTTTTGGAGCAATTGTGAATGGGATTGTTTCCTTTTTCCTTTTAGATTTTTTTAATCTATTTATTTATTTTTAGAGAGAAGGGGAGGGAGAAAGAGATGGAAAGAAACATGGCTGTGTGAGAGATACATCTACCGGTTGCCTTTCACTTACCCCCTACTGGGGACCGGGGCCACAACACCAGGCATGAGTCCTGACTGGGAATCGAACCAGCGACCTTTCAGTTTGCAGGCCGGTGCTCAATCCACTGAGCCACATCAGCCAGGGCTGGGATTGTTTTCTTAATTTCTCTGTTAGTTTATTATTGGCATATAAAAATGGAACTGATTTCTAGATATTTGTGTATCCTGCTACTTTGCTGCAGTCATTTGTCATTTTTAAAACTCCTTGCCTATCCTTTAACCTGGGAATACCCCTCCTCTCCAAACTTTCCTTATACCAAGGCTCAGGAAAAAAAAAAAAAAGGAAATCCCTCCTTTCCTTTAACCACCCCTTCTGTCTGTGTCCCTTCAGCATTGTTCTTGCTCCTCTACATACTTACTTCAATCAGGTGAACTACACTCTTGAGTGTCCTTCATTTGTTTCTCTCCTCACCCCCAGGATACAACACAGGGTCTTGGACGTATACACATTAATTGATAAAATTAAGTGAAATGTTAGATAGAAGCCTAACATTTACAAAGTATATCTGAAGTATTAAGTTTAAAATGAAGTCCAAAGATGTATTGGTATATTAGTTGTAAAAGCTAAAAAGAAATTAAAGTACAAATCAGTACAATTTAATTTTCATTCACAGAGTCAATAGACCTTTCAAGGAACAATACTAAAATGCAATGCCTAGATTAACAAGAGCAAATTATTCTTTATTGTATTTTATCTTGTTAGTTATTCCCACGTTTCCCCCCTTTGCCCACCTCCAACCAGCACCTCCCTCAGGCCATCACCACACTGTCGTCTGTGTCTATGGGTTATGAATAAATGTTCTTTCGTTAATCCCTTCACCTTCTTTTTAAAATCTTTTTTTTTTTAAAGATTTTATTTTTATTTATTTTTAGAGAGAGAGGGGAAGGGAGGGAGAAAGAGAGGGAGAGAAACAGCAATGTATGGTTGCCTCTCACATGGCCCTCACGGGGACCTGGCCTGCAACCCAGGCATGTGCCCTGACTGGGAATCGAACCGGGGCCGCTTGGTTCCCAGCCCACGCTCAATCCACTGAGCTACACCAGCCAGGGCTTTTTAAAATCTTTTTAAAAAGATTTTACTTATTTATTTTTAGAGAAAAGGAAAGGGAGGGAGAAAGAGAGTGGGAGGAATATCAATGTATGGTTGCCTCTCACATGCCCCCTACTGAAGAACCTGGCCCACAACCCAGGCATGTGCCTTGAATGGGGATCTAACTGGTGACCCTTTGGTTCACAGCCCATGCTCAGTCCACTGAGCTACAGCAGCCAGGGCCTCCCTTTACCTTCTTTCATCTAGTCCCCCCACCCTTCCTTGTGAGCTGTCAGTTTCATGTGTCCATACCCATTTTTACTTTGTCCATTAGAGTCCACATGTGAGATCATATAATTTTCTTTCTCTGATTGGCTTTTTTCACTTAGCACAATACTCTCCAGGTTCATCCATGCTGTTGCAAAAGGTTAAGATTTCCTTTGTTTTTTGTAGCTGCATAGTAGTCCACTGTGTAAATGTACCACAGCTTTTCTATCCACTCATCTACTGATGGGCGCTTGGGCTGTTTCCAGATCTTAGCTATTGTAAATAATGCTTCTATGAACACAAATTATTCTTTTACTTGGTGTCACCAGGATGTTACAACTGGGTGGAAAGTAAATGAACCAACACACTCTAGTGTCTGCTTTTGCCACAATCTTTCACTAGAGGCCCCTCCAATGACTCCGATGCAGCAGGGTGCACTGGGCCAGCAGCAGTGGTCAGGTCCTGTCCTACACTCAGAAAAGTGCAAGTGCAGACAGGGTGGGAAAAGCAGGACATGGGGGTGATCTGAAGCAAGAGTTGAGCAAGACGAAGGAGTGCCAACATACGGAGCCAGTCACATGTAGCAAGCGACCCTGCAAAGCAGCCTGCCCAAATTCAGGCTGAAAATGTATGCTTGACAAAAGCTGGACATGTGCTTGAAGCTGAAATTCCCAGTATATTTTGAAAGAGATCCTTTCAAAATGCTTATTTTTGCCAAGTGGTCACAATGGCCGTTCTCTTATATGGTTACCAAGACTAGGGTAAGGCATTGAAGCAAATTCCCTTTTTAAGATAAAGTTTCTCCAGTGATTTGAAACACCAGAAAAGCAAGACTAGATACACCAGAAAATCAGGGCAATAGATTAGGCTACTTATAAAATCCAAATCTAAGAAACTAGCCCTAGTACTACCCTTGTTATCTCAAGCCACAGGATGTCTTAAAATTGCCCTGAAAAACTTTTTACCACAAATTCAGATTATTTTTCAATAAAAACACTCAATTTCATAGTTTTCATACCATTTTTTTTATTTAAAATATTATAACCAATGAACATACTAGATAACATTGTTTACATTCCAGTGGTGCATGTTTAATGACTAGGGCATGAATGATTAAAAACCACAATAATTATCTCAGCATTCCCTACAAAGTGCCCCATTTTGTTTTGACTAGAGAGGAGAGGGAACAGAACACAGGGGAGAGGAATGAAGAAAGAATGGCATCATACAGGGAAGAAAGCAAATGTCAATTATCATACTTAAGTTTTCAGGCTTTAAAACCTGCTGAACAAGACAAACTGTAATGAGAAAATAGATGTCACAGTCCAGGTAGACAGCTAGTTCAATTTAAATTCATCATTCGGCTAAAAGATTAAGAGCTTCGCAAAAATATACCAAATATCGGGCCTATAAAAGTAATTTATTTCTTCGTAAAATTTACTAAGATTTATTCCTTTTGTAAAATGTAAAGAATGGACTGATATCACGAGCAGGTTTCTACTTACAAAACAGACAGTAATAATGTCCAACAAACACATCTAACACAATTTGCCAAGATATACAGTGAAAGATTTTACACGTGAGTCTCTCTTACTGATGCAAGGTATGCATTTTACATACTTACTGGTACTGTGTCAACATTGGCTATGAAGTATTTTACACACATTTATAATCACACTCAGTAAAGATCTAACAGCAAGGGCAACAGCTTGGGAAAGCATAGAAAATTAGTGTGAGGTAGTTCAATACAAGCCGAGTTTAATTTGTAAGTTACTGTGAGAATAAAACATTGTGCAAAACTAATCCACAGGTAATATTTCTTAAGTTTCAGTAACGAAGAGAACCTAAACCAGAAACGGCCAGGAAGTGTTACTCTTACTAGACTCTCCTTAAGAGCACTTAACTAAGAGCAGTCAGTTTGAAATTAATTAGGACTTGTTTTCCTTATGAAGTTTTCTAATCATACCCCAAACTATACGTTTCTGCTTCAATGCCCTTTACCTCTTCATCTTTCTTGCTATTAAGGAAAATTAGTTTCCCCTGATTCAGAAAAAAACCTAAGAGAGATCAGTAGAAACACAATCTATGCTAAAATGTAAAGGATACAGAATCAACATTTAAGACGGCTGCTAAGGACAGAATGGTGGTGTTTGGTTTTTCTACCGGTTAGAGAAGTTTACTGGGGTCATGGGGCTTCATGCAGTCACTCTACAGCTAATGTGTGACTAATGAACAAACACTCACAAACAAACTACAACGGTATTTTTGAAAACAGACTATGCTTTACCTCAAAATGTGCAAGGCCTGTGCCTAGGCAACACTGAGGAAGTTATGTCTTCACATGCGTAGCACATACTGGCCGACCGTGTAAACCAAGTCTTATTTGTAACCCCGGAACACATTCACTTGCTTGTAGCTGATTTTACTATCAGACATTGATGTCTCTTCACCTCCACCTTTTTAGACAACACAGCAGGATTAGCATGGAACAGAGTAACAAAGACTTATAGGAAAGTTTGCTGCTTTACATACAATCAAGGTTCTCTATATTGTCAGAACGGTTGTGTGGCAGCTTCATATCGGAGTCTGGTGTGAATGCACTGTGCCTTTACCAACTTGGAAGGGTACACACCAGGAAGAACCAGCAGCTGAGGATATGTGACAAAATGAGAACTGTTCAACAAACAGTATGAAAGAGTTGAGATGCAATCCCAACAACACAATCATTTTACAATTGGTCAATATACATGAGAGGATAACAGAGTAATAACCAGGAAGAAGTATGCAGAAAGGATTAGAATTAGTGTCTAATCTATGAAGTTGAATAATAGACCTTGGTCAAAATAATTTTCTGACAGTAGGACTATGGGTATATTAAGTGTATAAAGTTGAAAACCAAAGTTTATAAGATAAGCAAAGTGGTTTTACATTAAGTACTGCCTGACAGAAATCTTAGTTGTAATTTCTCTTAAAACACAAATGTTTAAGATACTTTAAAGGTTCAGAAAGTTTCTAAAATAAACATGTATATATTTAGTTTAACAAATTTAAGAGGAAAAGTTGTATGTAGATATTGCATGTTAAATACCTAGGGAACAAAACATTTAACAGATTTTGTTTTCAGGACACAATTTAAATATTTCTTTTATACTTATGAAACATGAAACATGCTGGCTGGCAAGGGGGAGCTGGCATTTACAACAAATGGTACAGTAAGAACACCTGGTTTTCCTTGCTTAACCAAAATCTGTATCAATAGAGATGGCTTACTAGCAATCAAACAAAATATGGGAAGCTTCTGAAAGCATGTAGTTATTAAAGTGCAACAGCAAAATGATCTATCCTAGAAAACAGAGCTAATTCACTGTAAAACTAACATAAACTAATAACAGACCTATGCTCAGATTCCGCTGTAAATCCAATCCTGTTCCTATAAATCAAGGTGTTACAGTCTCAAAACTCTAATTTGCTTAATGAAATTAATACAACATGTTGTATGAGTAGAAAAAGGATTGATACAAAGGTTGGCAACTTTGAGACTGGAAATCATGACTTTTAAACCATCAAAAACAAACTTGCTATTTCAAAGCATATAAAAAGGCTAATGTATTTTAATCCTAAATATTGCACATTAACAACGATCTAAAATACTTTACTCAAAAGGAATTTTGCACTAAATACACAAACAACATGCCAAGCAAACTTTCAGATGCCACATGCTGAGCCGTACCAGTTCTTGCCCTTGTTGGCCCTTAATTCCAATGAGCTTTCTGCCAAGAACCTAGTCACTGATTTAAGTATGTATTTCCCAGTTCATGACATGTAATCTCTCTTGTTCCAAATATAACAAAGGTGCCTGGGGGTTTACAGACAATGTATTTCAGAGATAAGACTTCAATGACATTTTACTTAAGAAAAATTCAGTTACATAGAAATAATTCTGCAGATATAAAATGTAAACAGTTAACATACACTTGTCGGGAGCAGCACCATTCTTACACTACTCAACACCCACATTGTTTTACTGAAAATCAGATATAAAAAAATGAAAGACTTAGACTAAATAATCACCATTTATGCCTGCTCTGCTCAGTGTGAAGAAACAGTCCTTGGAAAATGATATCTTATATATGGCTGTGTGCTACTACTTTCTGATGAACGGTATATTGCTCATTTGATACATTACCTACAAATATCTAAGTAGGCTTTGGAACCTCCCAACAGTTTGTATAAACGTGATTATGCTACAGGTAGAATCAAATGGCCAGAAACACCAAAACTGGTGCTCAACTGACTGACACTCTAACAGGAAACCAGAAAGGTCCAAGGGCCTGAGGCTGCAGGAAAGAGAAAGACCAGACCATCACTGGGACCTACAGCCTGAGTAGATTAACTCAGTGTATACAAAAACAGGCTCATAGCTAGTAGAAGTGAACCATCTTTTTATTTGCATTGAAATGTATTATTCATGAAGTATCCTCTTGACTTTATGTGATCATAAGCTTTGAGCACACCACAGATTTGCAGAAAACACCATCTTCTTTTTACTTTACATTTGTTAGGTGTGGTTGGGGGAATAGAAGGGTGGTGATAGATGCCCAACATCTTCAAAGACATGCTCTGAGTTATTCTGTTACTTAAGATGATGAGGCTTTTGCCAAAATTCTTGCAGGACTATACACCAATTGTTGTAACTAAATTAGGTTTGGCAAGTAGCAAATCTGGAGGTTCTTTTTTTAAAAACATGTTCATCATTTACAGTAGTTATTCCTGAATATAAGTGGCTACAGGTTATTCCCTCTCACTCTTCTGTGATTATTTAATTGATAAGCACATAACCCTGAAGGATAGCATCATGAACAAAACATTTGAAGAAATTTCTAATTAAAAAAAAACTATAAAAATCTTAAATAATTCATGATATAGGCAAGTCACCACATAATAGTTGCTTTGATAAACAAAATCTTACAAATTCAGTAAAAAAATCAGCAGCATAAGATAAAGCAAATATGCAAAAATTTTAAACCATGATAAAATAATTAGGTTTACATTATACAGTTAATTACAGCAAAAATACAATACATTTTGTTGCTGTTTTAAAACACAACTTAAGTTTTAAATTACATCACTTGAAATAAAAAAAATAAACTACTTTACTACAAAATGAATTCTACATTTTTGAAAAAATCACTCAAAATAAGACCACTGACTTACTTAGTTTTCAAAGTAGTTCTATCAATGACTAAACAACTCCCCATCCCTCCCACCCCCACCCCCCAAGGCCCGAGTAGTCATCTACAGCAGCCCAGAGGTCCCGCTGAGGCTTCTAGACTGCTGTCCGTATCCGAGGCCAAAGTTGGATCTGTTGACATTGACGACACATCATTGACAGACGACGAGGACGATGGATGCTGAGAGCCATGGATCACTGCTGCACCTGTGCTATGAGAAACAAAACAGCAAATCAGTTGCAGACAGAGTTGCAGACCCAGCTACTTCTACTGTACTGGATACCTCCAGTGGTCAGTAGCTTCTCTCTTGGCTTTAAAAGGCTCACTAAAAATAACAGCAAGTGATATTCAACACAACACTAATTTACAAAGTCTTTTCATTGCAGTTTATGAGATGAGAACTCTGAAAATGTCTGGAAACCCAGAGAATGTCTGGTAATCCTTTCCACAGATTAGTTTTCCAGTTCAAGACAAGAATCATTAAGTGCAAGCCACATTTAGAAATGGTCCTACAGCAAGATTCATAAATGGGCTATAGGCTGTGTGTGAATAGTACTAACAATACATACAAAACTGTGTTTTATTTTGTTGGAAAAAGGATCTTAAAGCTATATGATTCAAAAAGGTAAAAACTACTGCCCTAATAAAAAGTGATTTATGATATTCTCACTGTAAAAGTCCAAACAATACTTCTGGTACACCTTGTTTTAAAGTGAAAGCCAGGACAAAGACTGAAATCGTTTCAAATGAAAGAGTATTTAGTTCAACTGCCCCAATTTACATAGGTTACATGACTTGCCTCAATCAATCAAGTGCCCTAGTTAGGTAAGCTCTGCTCTTGTAATTTCCATTTTAATAAATCCTTGACAGCCCTGGCTGGTGTAGCTCAGTGGATTGAGCGTGGTATGGGAACCAAGCAGTCCCGGTTTGATTCCCAGTCAGGGCACATGCCTGGGTTGCGAGTCAGGTCCCCGTGAGGGCCATGTGAGAGGCAACCATACATTGCTGTTTCTCTCCCTCTCTGTCTCCCTCCCTTCCCCCTCTCTAAAAAAAAAAAAAAAAAAAAAGCCTTGACAAATTAAAATACAGATTTATAAAACAGGGAAAGTTGGGGAAGACTGTTTCCTTTACCAAAAATACAGCCTAGTAAGAATTTCTTGAATAAAAACAAAAAAAGGAGTACAGGCATGTCTCCTTTTATTGTATGCCACTTAATTGCGCTTCATGGGCATTACATTTTTTTAGTGCATTTTATTGATTATGCTATTAGTTTTTCCAATTTTCCCCCTTTTATGCCCCCTCTGCCCTGCACCCCCAACCCTCCAGCATCCCCTCCCCAGTTCATGTCCATGGGTTTTACATGTAAGTTCTTTGAGTTGTTTCCTATACCATACTTAACTTCTCCCCATCTATTTTATACCTACTAATTATGCTTCTTCTTCCCTGTACCTTTCCCCTCCTATTCCTTCCCTCCGCCTCCCCACTGAAAACCCTCCATGTGATGGCCAGTTCTGCTTCTGTTCCTGTTTTAGTTGTTTGCTTAGCTTTTGTTTTCATTGTTTTTTTTCTTTTAAAGTTCAGTTGTTGATGGCTGTGAGTTTGTTGTCATTTTACAATTCATAGTTTTTGATCTTCTTCAATGTCTTAGGTAAATCCCTTTAACATCTCATATAATAAAGACTGGGTGATGAACTCCTTTAACTTGACTTTATCTGGGAAGCATTTTATCTGCCCTTCCCTTCTAAATAATACCTTTGCTGGATAGAGTAATCTTGGATGTAGGTCCTTGCCCTTCATGACTTCAAACACTTCTTTCCAGCCCCTTCTTGCCTGCAAGATTTCTTTTGAGAAATCAGCTGACAGCTTTACAGGCACCCCCTTGTAGGTAACTCTCTCCTTTCCTCTTGCTGCTTTTAAGAGTCTCTCTTTATCTTTAATCTTTTATCTGTAACTTAATGAAGATGTGCCGTAGTGTGTTCCTCTTTAGGTCCAACTTCTTTGGGACTCTCTGGACCTCCTGGAAGTTATTTTCTTCACCAGATTGGGGAAGTTTTCCTTCATTATTTGTTCAAGTAAGTTTTCAATTTCTTGCTCTTGTTCTCCTTCTGGCATTTCTGTAATTTGGATATTGGAATGTTTAAAGTTGTCCCAGAGGTTCCTAAGCCTCTCTTCATTTTTTTTGAATCCTTGTTTCTTCATTCTGTTCTGGTAGGATGTTTATTTCTTCCTTTTGTTCTAAATCATTGATTTGAGTCCTGGTTTCCTTCCTGACACTGTTGGTTCCCTGAATATTTTGCTTTATTTCACTTTGGGTACCCTTCATTTGTTCTTTCATTTTGCGATCAAGGTCAATCAGTTCTGTGAGCATTTTGATGACCAGGGCTTTGAACTCTCCATCAGATAGGTTGGCTACCTCCTCATCATTTAGCTCTCTTTCTGGAGTTTTGCTCTGTTCTTTCATTTGGGCCATATTTCTTTGTCTCAGTGTAACTGTTAAATTGTAAGGGGGTGAGGCCTTAGGTATTCACCAGGACAGAGTAACCCTCTTTGCTGCGTTGTGGCACTGTCTGTGGGGGAAGGGTAAGAGAGGGAACAATGCAGCCTGCTTGCTCAGCTCCAGCCCCCCTTTCCAGTGAACTCTTGTGTGACACTGGGAGTTTCTCCCTCCATGGCAACCCCTGCTATAGTCCACAGTCAGCTCTGAGTCTCAGTTTCCCTTTCAGTCAGTCCCGCCCACTCAGTCTACCACCTTTCCATGGGTTCTCTCCATCTGCTTGTCTGCCCAGCTCCCTCGTCTCCTTCCTGCCGGGTCTGGTTGGTCTGGTTGACTGTTTCTTTAATTCCTTGGTTGTCGGAGTACCACGCAGTTTGATTTTCTGGCACTTCTGGTTGTTTATTGATTTTAGATTGGTTGTTATCCTCTTTTTGGTTGTGTGAGGAAGAGAAGGGTTTCTACCTACACCTCCATCTTGGCTGGGAACGCTGCATTTTATTTTTTTAAACAATCTTAAGTCAAGACCCTCCACTAGCAAGACAATTACAACTTGCTTTACTATGATGCTGTCTTTGTTACAGTGGTCTGGAACCAAATCACCAATATCTCTGAGGTATGCCTGTACTTAAGTTATAGATAAATCTTCCAAAGGTCAGGAAGGGGGAGAAAATGATATTGGGGGATTGGGAATGTGTTAAAAAAGGTGATTCATACACTAGGTAAGAACTTACGAATTTCATGATCACTAAATAAGGGTCCTTCCAAATTTGAGTATATCAAATAATGCAAGTTATACAAAAGTTCCTAAAACACATTTATGGAATAAAAGCAAGGGGTTAAAAAATGAGCAATAAGAAAATTTCTAGGGGTGAGTTTCAGGCACCGAACAATGCTAAAAACTAAGCAGGTTGAAAACCACTGTTCCAAAACCCAGATTCCTTGTGTTTGAAATTATCCCTTCATTCTAATGACAAACAATAAAACTAAAATATGAAAGGTCCTCTACGAGCTTCTCTTCAAATGCAACAAGGAAATAGCCAGAAAAGTAGGATTGGGCAAATCTTTAGGATGCTGGGGAGAGCAGACAAAAAGGAATGGAACCACAGAGTCAGAGCATTTAAAATATAGCTTTGTTACAACTAAATTTTAAGTAAAAGCCATCAAAACCAATTTATATATGTATTTTTTTAATTCTCAATTACATTATTGTTGTTCAATTACAGTTGTCTGCATCCTCTCGCCTCACTTCCCTCCACCACTCCAAATCCACCTCCCTCCCCTGCTTCCACCCTCCCCTTTGGTTCTGTCCATGTGTCCTCTGTAGTAGTTCCTGAAAACCCTTCTCCCCATAGTCCCCTCCCCCCTCCCCTCTGGCTATTGTTAGATTGTTCTTCATTTCAATGCCTCTGGTTATGTTTTTCTTTTGTTGATTATGTTCCAGTTAAAGGTAAGATCATATGGTATTTGTCCCTCACCGCCTGGCTTACTTCACTTAGCATAATGCTCTCCAGTTCCATCCATGCTGTTCACAAAGGGTATAAGCTCCTTTCTTTCTGCTGCATAGAATTCCATTGTATAAATGTACCATAGTTTCTCGATCCACTCATTTGCTGATGGGCTATTGTAAATTGCGCTGCTATGAACATTGGAGTGCACAGGTTCTTTTGGATTGGTGTTTCAGGGTTCTCAGGGTATAATCCCAGCAGTGGAATTGCTGGGTCAAAAGGCAGTTCCATTTTGTTTTCTGAGGAAATCCCATACTGTTTTCCACAGTGGCGGTACAAGTCTACATTCCCACCAACAATGCACTAGGGTTCCCTTTTCTCTGCATCCTCTCCAACACTTATCTGTTGCTTTGTTTATGATGGCCATTCTGACCGCTGTGAGGTGGTATCTCATTGTGGTTTTAATTTCCATCTCTCTGATGGTTAGTGATGCTGAGCATCTTTTCATATGTCTCTAGGCCCTCTGTATGTCCTCCTTGGAGAAGTGTCTGTTCAAGTCTATTGTCCATTTTTTAATTGTTTTCTTTGTCTTCTTGGAGTGCAGTCGCATGAGTTCTTTATATATTTTGAGATCAAACCCTTGTCTCAGGTATCATTGGCAAATATGATTTCTTATACGGTTGTTTCTCTTTTTATTTTAATACTGTTTTCTTTAGCCATGCAGAAGCTTTTTTATTTTGATGAAGTCCCATTTGTTTATACTTTCCTTTATGTCCCTTGCTCTGGGGGACATACCATTGAAGATGTTGCTGTGTGGAATGTCTGAGATTTTCCTACCGATGTTTTCCTCTAGAATTTTTTTTTTTAATATACATAATTTTATTACAATTTTTTTT
>PVJI01031331.1:0-13271 GCA_004026765.1 Micronycteris hirsuta
GGGAAGTCACACGTGTCTCCGGGTCATCTCGTTTGGGACTCAGACTGTTAATCGCCTAATTTAAATTTGGATGTCTTCCCTCTTCTCTCCCTGCAACACCCGCTCCCGCTCGTGTGGGGAGCCGGCCCCCCCGGGCGCTGGGACCTCCGCCCCCGGCAGGTGGCCCCCAAATCTGACTGGACACAGGGGACCAGGCGTCTAAGAATGGCGTCTGCAGGAACAGCAATTCAATCAGGGAAGAAAAACATGCATTTTCTCTCTGTCTCAGCCGATTTGGAAAGTGGAGAAAGTTGATTTCAAGGGGGCCTTTGGGAAATAAGAGGAAACAGGTTTTGGAATAACCGTGGGGAGGGAGTAATTATGCTCGGAGACAGCGGCATCCTTGGAAGGAAAGGCGGTCCTCAGGCGGGGGTGGGGGGGTCCGGGGAGGGGCCGCAGGTGTCTCGGAGCCGCCTGACGCCAGGGGAGCCTGTCCTTCCCTCCGGGAGCAGGCCAGGCCAGCACCGGTGCCCGGCAGGTTCGGCCTCCCCGTTGGGCCCTGTCGGCCTGCAGGGCTCCGCAGGGCAGCCCCTAGGCGAGTGGGGAGGTCTGGGTTACCCCTGGGCCAGTTGCAGAGTCTTGGATTCGGAGGCCTGGGGAGAACCTGCATTTCTTACCAGCACCCGGGCGATGCAGGCGCGATGGGCCAGAGACCAGGGGCGCGCCGAGGAGTCTGATGACGAGGGTGTGGATTTCCGGAAGCCCCCTGAACACACAGTGGGTGACCCATCGTCCCGGACGAGCTGTCTTCACGGATTACGCGAGCCACGCGGGCTATGAGCCAATCGGACTCCATTGGCCTGCATTCTTCTGGCCGTGAACTTGGGATTCTGCTTCTGGGCCAAGGTCTGTTTCTTCACATCTATTTATCCCTAAAATGCTGCTTGAACTTGGACATGCTGGTGCTCTATTGTCATTTACTCCCGATGTTCCTGGGGTGGAGGGACACAAGGTGCCCTCCACAGTGCCTCCCCCGGGGCCAGGCTGGGGGTCCCTGAATTTGGGGGGTTCCAAGCTCCCCAGCCACAGGGCTTGTCAACTCTCTGGGCAGAGCCAGGGAGCAGGAGACTGACCCCTCCGTGCTAGGGACCCTGGGACGCCCCCTCACCTGCCTCCTGTCCTCCCCCTTAGCACTTCCTGTCCGTCCTCACCTGCACAAGGGCAGCCGGCGCCGCGCGGACAGCAGCAGCTCCAGGCGGGTCCTGCCCGCAGTAGGTGCACAGACCCCCACACCCCACGTGGCCTGAGACCAAGGGCTCGGTGGGCCCTTCTCCTGGGAGGGGAGGAGGCGGGAAACAAACCTGAATTAAAACTGGAGGTGAAGCACCTCCCCACGGCTGCCAGAGCTGCCAGTTCCCCTCGGTGGTCAGTGCCAGAGGGCAGTTGCGGGGTCCAGCCCCCAGGGGTTCCGCCTCCTGGAAGGGGAGCCGACGCCCAGTGTTTAATGTTCCTGCACGGAGAGCCTCTCCCTCCTGAGTTCCTCCCCCCGCCCCCTCCCCAGTTCTGAGGTCAAGGGTTGGGGGTCAGGGTCTCGGTGGTTTTCAGTCTCTGAGCCCGAGTTCACTGCACCTGAGGCTCAGACCTGAAGGCAAGTCCCGCCTCCCACGAGGCTGGACTGTCACTCAGCTCTGTGCGTCCCAAACACCCGCCCCCACGGCACTCACCTGTCAGCAGAAAACCTGCGGGAACACTTAGGCAGACCAGCCCCAGTCAGTCCGAGCTTGCCCTGCAGGATAGAGGGACCAACACCACGTCCTGTCCTGGTCACGCTGTCCTCAGGGCCACAGGTGCCCCACTGGGGCCGGCGGGTCCCCACGATGAAGCCGTGGGCGGAGGATCAGGTGGCCCTTCTGTGCCTCCCTGGAGGGACAGGCTTTTCTGAGTCAGACGCACGAGCAGGAGCGGCCGGGAATTTCAGGGCATCCACTGGTGCACCGAGTGCGATCTCTGTGGGTTCTGAAGGTGTTCAGTGGACGGAGTGACTGTGACAAGGACATCAGTCCCCCTGGCAGGTGCCACCGAGGCCAACGCAGGTGAACGCCTGCAGGGGGGAGGGGCACCTGGGGCGTGGCGCTGGGACGGGCGGGAGGGCCCTGTGCCGATGGGGCTTTGGGACAGACCCGGGCATGGGGCTGCCCCCTTTCGGGGGGCCCGGCTGCCCCAGCCCACCCCCTACCCCCACCCCCTCCAGCTGCCCGGTTGCACCTGGAGCTGCCGCTGATCAAAGTTTCAGGCCTGCTGGTCGACCGGAGCCGCCTCTCCTCCATTTTTAATGTCTCTGCTTCTCCAGCCTGTGGGGCCCACGCGCCCACGAGCCGGGCCTCCGTCTTCTGGCCCGGCGCACAGGCCCCTGCGGCGAAGCCACTTCAGCAGCGGGTTCGAGTCCCGACCGCGGATGGCAAGTGCGCCCACGCTCTGCGGGCCCAACGCCTCGTTAGGCAGTGGGACAAAACACGCGGGATCCATACATGCACTTTTCTTAGTTTTATTTCAGCCAAATCACTGGAGATAATGAATTAAAGATTTAAGTAATATCATTACATTCAAAGTATACACATTGTAATACTTTCTCATGAAAATACAAATTAACATTTAAGAGATAAAATATAATATTTATATTTTTCAAGAAAGTGATTTTATTCCAAAATGTTACTAGTTATATATAAAATTTTTTAAAAGGTAACTGTAAATTATAACTAATGATGTCAAGTGTCTAAATTAAGAATAAATCTGCCCTGGCTGGTGTAGCTCAGTGGATTGAGCGCAGGCTGGGAACCAGAGGGTCCCGGTTCGATTCCCAGTCAGGGCACATGCCTGGGTTGTTGGCCAGCTCCCCAGTAGGGTCCACAAGAGAGGCAACTATACATTGCTGTTTCTCTCCCTCTCTCTCTCCCTTACCCTCTCTCTAAAAGTAAATAATTAAAAAAATAAATAAATCTTATTTTACTTTTTGTGAAAATTAATTAGTATCACATTTTAATAAAAATAACCTTATTTGCCACTCAGTGTCCACCGAGCAGCCAGCGTTGAAGAGCCATCACTCCCATGTGGACACTGCCCACACACCCGGGGCCACGCGGCTCCGGCCCAGGCCACGGCTCAGTGGCTGGAGAACCACACCAGGGAGGACGTCAGGTCGAACCCCATGAGGGGTGTGGCTCCTCCCTGCTGCTCTGCGGGACACCAGGCACCACTCCCAGGGAAGCAGGGCTCGGCCCCCAGCTCCGCACTGCGTGCTGCCCCCAGGCCCAGGATGCAGCCAGCTGTCTGCAGGCGCCAGCTCCCCTCCCTGCCCTCTCTCTCCCTCTGAGCCCAGACTCGGCCCCTGCTGGGCAGGCCTCACACGCTCCGAGAAAGAGGAATAAAGAGCAAACAGTGGCCTTGGCTGGTGTGGCTCAGTGGATTGAGCACCAGCCTGCAAATCAAAGGGTCGCCGGTTCAATTCCCAGTCAGGGCACGTGCCTGGGTTGCGGGCCAGGTCCCCAGTGAGGGGCACACGAGAGGCAACCACACATGGATGTTTCTCTCCTTCTCTGTCTCCCTCCCTTTCCCTTTTCCAAACATAAATTAATTAATTTTTTTTAAAGAGAGAGAGCAAACAGTCACCTCCTGCATTTGAATCACGGCGGGAGCTGAGAAGCCTGTTATTTCCGAGAGAGCAGAGTGGACAGGCATCACAAAGACCCCGAGACAGCATGGGGGGCAGGGGTGAGCGCAGACACTGGGGAGATCGGGACAAGCCCTCCCCAGTCCTTCTGATCCCCCGTGTTTGCCTCCCGAGCTCCCCATTCTCAGGAAGCCCCACTAAGGGACTCTCCGCCTTCCTACGGAGGAGAAGACGGTTCCAGACGGCGGGGTCCAGGTGGGCGAAGCCACAGGGGCGAGAGGAGTGTAGCTCCGCTGCCAGTGTTCATGCGGGGCGTGGGGGACCTGCCACTGAGCAGCAGGGCAGAGCCGTGGAAGGTTCCGGCAGAAGCGCCTGGGTCGGGTTTGGGGCCCAGATCGCACATGAAGCTCGTATCCAGGCGGCAGCCAGCGCTCAGCCACGCCCCCTGCAGCTCAGCCACGCCCCCTGCAGCTCAGCCACGCCCCTGCATCTCAGCCACGCCCCTGCAGCTCAGCCACGCCCTGCAGCTCAGCCACGCCCCCTGCAGCTCAGCCACGCCCCTGCAGCTCAGCCACGCCCCCTGCGGCTCAGTCACGTCCCCTGCAGCTCAGCCACGCCCCCTGCAGACGGAGTGGGAAGGGGAGAGAGGGGCTGGAGTCTCCGTTGTCCTTTGGGCCCAGAACTGAGCAGGGCTTCTCAGGGGAGGTGGCTGGAGTCTGGAGGCTGGGACCCCACCCGCGCTGGCCAGCTGCGCAGGGGTGGGTGGCCGCGCTCTGCACCTCAAGTCCAGATGACACGTGGTCCCTTCCCTGGTTCAGGGCAGACAACCTGCGTGCCCGGGGCTCCCACCCCATCCCCGGCCAAGGGAGTTCTTTCTCCCAAGGTTGCGGTTTTGAGACTGAAACCGGGACGACGGAGGAAACCGCGCGTGCTGGTTTGGAGAACCCTGAAGCTCAGAGCTGGCTGCCGCAGCAGAGGGAGGGCCCACCGACCTGCCCTCTGAGACAGGCCAGAGGCACCCCTGCAGGGAGCCCGGCCTGGGGCAGACACAGCCCTGGGATTGGAGCGACGCCCTAGGAGCCCAGGTTCCAGAGGCAGGAGGGGAAAGGGGAGTCTCTTGCCCACACCCGGGGTCAGTGGCTGCAGATGCCTGGGGCACTACCCTCAGGTCAGACCGTGCGTGCCCTCCCCTGGGCCCAGAGGGGCAGCCGGGACCTGATCTACTGGGGCCCTCGGTGCCGTGGGAGGGGGACCTGAAGTCCCCACTGCCTCAGGGACGTCAGACCCCCGTGAGGGCAGTGCGCAGCCCAGAGCGCCCGGCTGAATTTCCAGAGGCTCCTAATCCCCTGGGCCCCCTGCTCCCCCTTCCACAGAGCCCTGCAGTCACGGGGCTCCACACCCCCAGCAAATGGATCAGAGGGAATCAGGGATCAGTGGGCTCCAGGAAGCCGCAGCCGGCCAGAGCCTGGCCAGAACTGGCCAACAGTGCCCCCTGGTGGTCACTGTCGCCCCTGCAGCCGCGAGTGGCCTCCATGTGGGCCCTGGGCCGGGAACATCCTCCCGCGGTGGTCAGACCCGCATGAGCCACTGGTTAGCTGTTCAGTGAGCGTCTGGCATCCACCATTAGCGTCACGGAACCTGCATCCAGCAGCTCCTGGGCAGCGTCTTTGCGTCTCAGCCTCAGAGGACCCGGCCTGGGGTCCTGGGAGCACCCTCGAGGGGCAGCTAGCCTGGCCCGGGCGGGTGGATTCAGGGAGGGCGGCCTGGAGGCGGTGGCCCCACCCTGCTGAGATTATAGGATGGTGCGGGGGGCATGCGGGCTGACTAACTGCAAGGAGCCGGGTGAAGGCTCTTGGGAGAAGGAGCCGAGCATGGCAGGAGGTCGAGCCCGAGGGCCACGCTGGGGACACCGTCTCAGGCCGCGGTGGCGACATCTTGCAATATGTACGTCACGCGCCTTGCGTGTCCACGGAGCCCCGTGTGGGCTCCTCCTCGGGACAGCCGGGCAGCGTCTCTCCCCGGGCGCTGATGGGCCCGCCCGTGAGTCCCAGCCAGAGCTCGGCTCCTGGGGAGCGCCACGTCCGCATCTCGGTTTTGGCAAAGGCACAGTGGGGGCGTGGGATGCCGGCATCAGGAAAGGGGGGGGTGCAGGCCCTTCTGCACCATCTGTGTATGTACATTTTCTCTAAATCTAAAGTTATTCAAAATAAAGGTTATTTTTTTAATCATCCTACCATCTGTCCACACCCCCAAAAACCAATCACCACGAAGTCTGTGAACACTTGCCGTCCACGGGGCTGAGGTCAGAGCTCATCTCAGCCCGGCGGCGCCCGGACGCTGGGGCAGGCTGGCCCCGGGTCCCAGAACGTCAGACAGAATCAGGGGCACTGTCCCGGGGGCGCCCGTGTGCCGCGCCCGACACCAGGGCCCCAATGCTGAGGTCGGAGCCCGCGACTCCCCCGGGCGTTGGTCCCGTAATGTGGTCAATGAAGTTGTTACCTCTCTGGGTGAAAAGCAATATTCATAACAGATTCCAAATGAAGCGCCGCTCGCCTCTGAGCTATTCAATTTTGCGGGGATTTGGAGGAGGATTAGAAGCCAAGCGTGAGCTATCGACTCCCATTACTGTCACCAGACGTCCAGAAATGGGCGGCTGGCTCGGGGCAGCGCAGACGAGCTGGTTGGAGGCCCGGGCAGCCCCACTCAGCGTGGCCCTGGAGGGTCGGCCCCGGCCTGGACGGCCCACTCAGCCGTGGGGTTAACGGCCTGGACGAGGACACGCTGTCACCCTGGCGGGGAGTCCGTGCCGCGTGGACGTAGCTACATCACCGTGAGGGGCTCGGCCAGCTGTCCTGGAAGGCTGAGACCAGACACACCCGTGGCTTCGCCCGAGGAGCAGAGCTGGGCCCCACGTCAGGGGTGGGGGTGATGGCACCGGGCCCCCCACGCCCACGGTGCTCCCTTTGCCCCATGATGCACGTGGACAGCCTCGCGTGGGTGGGCCGAGCCCCTCCTGGGCACGCAGGCAAGCCTGACACTCATCAGACGGGATGTGGCCTGGTCACCGAGCTGGGGACAGGTGGAACCTGGGGGAAAGGACCCTGGAACAGCCCTGAGCATCTGCTGGCAGGTGAGGCCCTGCAGGGCGGGCGGGAACCAGTCAGGGATCGGACAGAGGAGGTTTCGCCCAAGTGAGAAAGGAGGACCCTCTGCCTGGGATGCTGGCCCAGGGTGGGCGGGCTGGGTTGGGGGCTGGGTAGGGGGTGGGCGCCCTCCTCCTGGAAGACCGAGTGGCCCCCCTTCCACGGAGGGCACGAGACACTGCTCATCCACAGGAGAGGCGAGGCCACCGCCTTCTGCCACACTCGCCCCCTCCCACGTGGGAATTCGGGGACCTGGTGCCCTGCGCCCAACACATGCGCAGCCTGCTGTGACGGCTGGGGGAACCCTGGCTCTGGGTGACGGGGCTGAGAGGGGCCGGGCCGGCCTGCGGGTCCTTTTCCAAGCAGGGCAGGCTCTTCCCGTCCACCTCCCATGACCTGTGGCAGCCGGGGGTCCTCCCGCCACCTGGACGCACCCGGGACTCAGGCCCAGCCCCTCTCCCATTCCCACGGCCCTCAGGGCCACACTGTCTCCTTTGTCACGCCCGCGTGAGCAGCTTCCAGCTACCACGTCTGCCCCGATTCGTGTTCCCACGATTCTCTTGTTCTGTCCAGTGTCCCCACACTCCCCCTCCTGCCCTCCCTGTTCAGACCGAGCTCCTCCAACTCAAACTCCCCAGAACGGCCCCCACAGGGGACTCGGTGTGACCTGCCAGAGCCCCTCATCCCACAGCACCGCCCCTCGGCTCTGGTGGGCGAGGGGTATTACAAAGGCCCAATGGCAGCGATGAAGGAACCACTCGGCTGCAGGGTTTTGTGTGGGGCCGGGGCTGAGCTCTGGGGCAACAATAAAACAGTCTGGGCAGAGCTGAGGGGGTGCTGGGGCCGTGGGGAGGGCCCTGGGCTAACCAGGGAAGCGGTGAGAGGGGACAGGACAGCGGCCAGGACCGGCCATGTGTCCCCCCTGGAAAAGCACTGGCTTCTCACTTCTCCCCTCCCCCGGCCACGGCAGCACTACCCCTCCCGGTCACTGCCCCCGTCTGCCACAGGCTTGCAGGGGCCCATGCTTCCCTGGGTGGGCGTGACCATTGTGTCCTGCAAACGCCACCCGTCAGCACGAGAGCGTCAGCCCTGGGAGGACCCACGGACCCCGGGTCGCAGGTGTTCAGCAGATGGTCCCCTGGAGGGGACGCTGGGAGGGACAGTGGACATATCCCACTGGCCCAGTCCCCCTGCTGTCTCCTCGTGATGAGCCGGGAGCAGCTTGGTCCTGTGAGCTTCAGGGTTCAGAGCGAGTTCAGGCTGGGCTGGGGGATCCCCGCAGGGTGGGTTGGGGGGGGCCGGTTTCTGGACAGAGCCTGGGGCAGCGTATGGCAGCAGGAGACTATGGTGCAGACAGAGTGAGGGCTCCTCTCGGCCGGGATGGGGGGGAAGCCTCCACATACCCCACCCCAGAGGCCAGCGCGAGGCCCGGGGACCCCCACCGGGGGCCCCGCACCCGCACATCTGAGGGAGCCAGGATGACAGGTGCCCGGAGGAACGGGACACAGCAGGGGCTGGGGAACCTGAACCGTTTCTCCACCCGAACAAAACAGAACAGACTCGGTCACAGACGGTGCGGTGCAGCCTGAACATGACTCGCAAATAAAAATGAAACAGAATGAAATGAGCGTTTAAAGGTGAAGACTCCAGGGAAGGCCGCCCGGGGTGCCTCGAGGCAGAGATGACGGAACACGGAAGTGCAGCGGTGTGCACGGCCAGGGTGGGGGCTGCGAGGGGGCGCCGAGCCAGGCGGGCAGCCCCGGGGGCCCTGGAGGGGAGGCCGCGGCTGGACCCGTAAGTGACGGCTGCAAGGCCGCAGACCCGAGGGCTCAGGCAGGGCCGGAGGGACCCGGTCCTGGGCCCTCCCTGCAGAACTCCCAAATAACACGGGAGGGGAAGGAGGGCGCGCTCTGCGGTGGAAGGAACGACACCCAGACCGGCTGGGGAGCACACTTCCCTGTCACTTGTCCTGGGCCACGGAGGGAGGGACTGCGCCCAGGGCCCCATGCCCGCCGGTGGGCCTCACATCTGCCCAGAGGCCAAGCCACACCTGGACGTCACAGGGACAGCACCCCTGCTCGCCGTCTGGACAAAACCTCAGCGGAGGGCTGAGTGGGCAGGCGAGGCCCCAAGCCCTTGGGAAGAGAACCAGCCCTTTGCATGGACGGGCGACGTCACTCGCCTCCTGCGTGTCCTCCCAGGGCACAAGTTGGACAGTCACTGAACCGCGCGGTCTCGGCGGGAAGCCCTGCGCATCCACAGAGGACCGAGGAGAAGTGGGGACAGGCACGAGCTGTGCACACTTAGCCTTTCCCACGAAAAAGTTCGCCCAGAGTCACTTCTACAGCAGGATGTGGAGGCACTTGGATGCGTGTACCAGCCGCAGGGAGTTCAAGGGCGCGATGGGCCGTGACCCGTGCCCTCGGGGTCCGGGGGTGGACGTCGGGTGTTTCCCGTGACTAACCGCCACCGCCCAGGTGCAGGGCACGGCCTTGCTCCGGAATCACGTCCACGGGGCAGATCTGTGGCTAAACACACGGAAATGCGACTGTGGCTCGGGGGGAAAGTCTCACGACAGTCTGGAAATAACAGCATTCGCCCCGTGGCAAAGCCGCCTGGGCGGCTGGGGACGGGGCAGGAAGGAGTCACAGCGGCTGGGAAGCAAAGGCCCACCGCCACGGCCGGGTGGGCACGGCGTTCTCCAGCGGGGGGAGCATCCTCCGAGGGACTGCGAATTCCGAGACAACAAACTGCAGGAGAGCTTTCAAGTAAAAATGCGATGATTTTAAAAAGTTAATGAACAACAATTCCATCCGACCAGCAAACTCACAAGGTAGAACGCACAGGGAGCAAGGTGTGCGCCACCGCCCGCCCACCGGACGTCACACGGATGTGAGGACGCGGTCCCTGGGGGAGGCCGGGCCCTCCGTGCCAATTGGCAGCAAACCCCAGTGACAAGGGCCGGGAGGGGCAGAGTGAGCCACAGCCGTGAAGACAGTTGGGACCAAAGGAAGCTGAGGAGGAAGCGTCGGCCTCGGTAAAATGCAGCCACGCACATCCGCCATCAAACCCGCTGGGACGTCTGGGGTGAACAGGAAGACTGTGTGCACAAAAGCCACGTCATGAAGCGGCTGGGCTTGACAGTCGAGGCACCAGGTGGCGTAACGAGGGACAGACCCACAGGGTGATGAAAGGCAAACCTTGCGATGAAGGTGACTTCCACACCTGGTGCATCGGGAGGGGGCCAGCGGGGTCCTGGCTGCCAGGGAGGGTCCCAGGGGACTGTCCCCGTGGAGCCGGGAGCCTGGCGGGCAGCGGTGAAGCCTCCGTCCTCGTTCCTGTAACGGGTCCCATCCATGCGGGTTCCAGGTGGGACACAGGGTGGCCCCAGGAAGCACTCAGCACGTGACAAATGTGATTCCTACAGAAGAGCTACAGGGGACGCAATGACGTCAGCGGTGCCTTGGGACGTCCTGCACCTGTCTCAGGTCGTGCAGACCTAGCCCATGGCGGAGAGAAGAGAGACCGAGAGAAATCTCAGCAACAGCCAGGGAACAGCGTCGGACAGATTCGCGACACGCCACTGGCCTTCGCGGCTGCTCGGGAAGCCACCGGCATGTCGGGAGCCCCCTTCCCGGGGGAAGCGGCTGTTCTTGCATAAACTGTCCCTTGTCCCCAAATATCCATGACGCACTTGCCTTCAAAAAGAAAATCTTCTGAAACAATGGAGACGAAAGTTAAAACATTGTTGGCCATGAACTCTGATCACGAAACAATAAACTTAGAAATAATAACAGAAAGATGACCAAAAATACCTTAAGGGCTTGAAAACATAAAAAATCACTTCTCGATAACCCTCGGATCCATCAAAGAGATAACCAAAACAGAAGTACCCAGGATGCCTTGAAAGGAGAACATTGTCTCCAAATCCAGCTGGACACACAAGCAGCGCCATTAAAAGAAAAGGCCTTGACTTAAAACAGCTTCATTATTTTGAAGAAAAAGAAAGATAAAGAAATTTGGTCCTCTGCTGAACACATTAGAAACGTAACAAAACAGACTCAAAGAAATTAGGAGGGATCAATTGAAAAAACAAGGCAGCTAAAGCAAAGGCATAACAAACAAAATAAGGAGAAAGCGGGCTCAGTCCAAACGCGATTCTCTGAAGTTAAACCTTCATGAGCTAACAGTGAAGACAGGATGAGACAGGGACAAAGAGGAAAAGGGGGAGCTGGAGAGAGAGAAGGGGGAACAAAGACCAGAAGTGAAGAAAATCACCTATAAGGAAAATTAAGATAATTATAGGGTAACAATATAGCTAAATATGGGAACATATTTACAAGTTTAGAAAAAGAGATACTGTCTTAGAGAGGGAAAAAAGTAACCAAATGTATCCAAGAGGAGGTGAAACATTTGAATAAGTTCATCACCGTGAAAATATTGGGAGACTAATTAAAGATTTACCATTGACGTAAATCACCAGGATTAGATGCATTTGACTGAATTTCATCCAATTGACTGAAGTTAAAACAGATTAATGCACATCATTTAAAATATTCCAGAACATATAAAGCATTTTTAAAAACTCTCCTTGGAATTGTGAGTAATTAAACAGTTTTAAAAGCAAAATTAAATAAACACATAGCAAACTTGTCAAACCTACCAATATCATTGATGAACAGGCATGCAGAATCCCATTTAAAATGATCATCAACAGCTGTATCCATAATGAGAAAACCTTGTGACCAAATAGGGCTCAAGGGCACCTGCCACTCGCCACCCTCCAGGCCTCCATCATGTGACACGGCCCACAGAGGGGGTTGGGTGCTGCTCTTGAGGAATTCCAGACGACCAAAGTCCCTTCAGAGACCGTGTTGTCAAAAAGCCAGGGAGTTAGGGACTTCCGGCCAAGATGGAGGTGTAGGTAGAGACACTGTGCCTCCTTGCACAACCAAAAGAAAGACAACAAATTTAAAAACAGAAAACAACCACAACTGCCAGAAAATCTAACTGTATGGAAGTCCAACAACCAAGGAGTTAAAGAGGAAACACTCGCTCAGATGGTGGGTGGGGCGGAGACTGGCAGCCGGCGAGGCGGCAGCTGGACCACCTCAGTGGTCCCACATTCACAGATAAACCGGGAGGAACAACCAGGGAGCAAGCAGACCATAGAACCCTGGGTCCCAGGGGGAACTAAAGTCTCAAACCTCTGACTGAAAACACCTGTGGGGGTTGCAGCAGCAGGAGAAGCTTCCAGCTTCATAGGAGAGCTCACTGGAGAGACCCACAGGGTCCTAGAATGTACACAAACCCCTCCTCCAGCCGAGAATCAGTACCAGAAGGGCCCAGCGTGTCTGTGGGTAGCGAGGGAAGTGACTGAAAGCCGGCAGAGAGCAGAGCAGGCGCCATTGTTCCCTCTCGGACCCTCCCCCACGTAGAGCATCACAACACAACCACGTGGGTTACCCCGCCCTGGTGAACACCTAAGGCTCTGCCCCTTACTATGGAACAGCTGCACTGGGACAAAAAAAAATAAGTGGCCCAAATGTAAGAACAGGTCAAAGGTCCAGGAAAAAATACAACTAAGGGACGAGGAGATAGCCAACCTATCAGATACACAGTTCAAAACACTGGGAATCAGGATGCTCACAGAAATGGTTGAATATGGTAGCAAAATAGAGGAAAGAGTGAAGGCTATGAAAAGTGAAATAAAGGAAAATACACAGGGAACCAACGGTGACGGGAAGGAAACCAGGACTCAAATCAATGATTTGGACCAGAAGGAAGAAATAAACATTCAACCAGAACAGAATGAAGAAAGAAGAATTCAAAAAAATGAGGAGAGGCTTAGGAACCTCCAGGACAACTTTAAACATTCCAACATCCGAGTCATAGGGGTGCCAAAAGGAGAAGAGGAAGCCCAAGAGACTGAAAACTTATTTGAACAAATAATGAAGGAGAACTTCCCCAAGCTGATGAAGGAAATAGATTTTCAGGAAGTCCAGGAAGCTCAGAGAGTCCCAAAGAAGTTGGACCCAAAGAGGAACACACCAAGACACATCAGAATTACATTACCCAAGATCAAAAATAAGCAGAGAATCCTAGAAGCAGCAAGAGAAAAGGGGATAGTCACCTACAAAGGAATTCCCATAAGACTGTCAGCTGATTTCTCAAAAGAGACCTTCAGGAAAGAAGGGGCTGGAAAGAAGTATTCCAAGTCATGAAAGGCAAGGACCTACATCCAAGAATACTCTATCCAGCAAAGCTATCATTTAGAATGGAAGGGCAGATAAAGTGTTTCCCAGATAAGGTCAAGTTAAAGGAGTTCATCATCACCAAGCCCGTATTATATGAAATCTTAAAGGGACTTATCTAAGAAAAAGAAGATGATCAAAAATAGGAATAGTACAATGACAAGAAACTCACAACTATCAACAACTGAACCTAAAAAAACAGAAACAAAAACAAACTAAGCAAACAAC
>PVJI01031332.1:0-13215 GCA_004026765.1 Micronycteris hirsuta
TCTGTGTGACAGCGTGCCACCTGTGTGCAGGGGCATTTGGATGCCATGTGCAGCCAAAGAGATGGAAGTTTTGATCCCAGCCGAACCCTTAGCTGGCTATGATCATATGTCTAAATCTCATTGTCTTTGGAATAAAAGGGAAACCCTGAGGGCTGCCTTAAATTTTCATAAGATCTTTAACCAGCTTCTGCACGTAATCACATAAGCATGGATTGAGCTGTTGATGGAGGGAATAAAACGTAGAGAACACAGGGTCCTTCTCGGGATCAAGAAGTTGGCTAATTTTCTGTAGCAATTTTTATAAAGATTTCTAAGGTGGAAGGACAAAGGAGGTTCCAGCGATGTTATAGTCAAGCCTGAGCTAGTAAAGTGCTGAGTCAGTGAAGCCGCATTTGAGGAGGTTACAGAGTTGCAAACTGTGACTTTTGTCCTGGCGCCGACAATGCCACGCCCCTCGAGTGCTGAATATGGGGCGGCGTCTCCCCTCCCCACCGCACGGCTCTGCTCTTCTCACCGCGCTGCCTCTGGAGGGTGGGCTCTGGCACGTGCAGAGCCTGGGCAGCAAAGAGACACCCCACAAAAGGGTTGGGGAAGGGGAGCAGTACCTCACTCTGGGCGCACATGTGGCGACCCTAAATTGCCCACTGCCCGCACGATTCTCTCTCCAGCCCTTGGGCTGGAGAGAGGAGGCATCAGAGCTGTGGGGGCTGGGCTGGGAGAGCCCCCCATGTGGCCTGAGTGCTAACACTGCCTCTCCTGGGGTTCGGGCGCCTCCGCAGGGACCCCAGCCTCTGGCAACCTGTCTCTGTTCCCGAAGAGCCCAGGCCCCGTGGATGTCACACGTATCTGCTGACATTCTTTACTTCCTTCCCCCCGCCTCACTCTTGCTGTGCTCATTTAAATATGTATATGTGTGCATGCATGTAAGACAGAAATCGGAGGGCAGGTAGGAAGGCAGGAGGGAGTCGGAGGGTGATAGGGCACAAAGAACGATAGCCGTGTGTACAGCAGCCAAGGACAGGGATGACCCAAGTGTCCGCTGACGGATGGATGGACAAAGGAAGGAAATGTGGTGGGCATACACAGCAGAATATTATTCAGCCATAGAAAAGAATGAAATCCGGATGTCTGCAGCCGTGTGGATGTACCGTGAGGGTGTTATGGTGAATGAACTAAGCCCGCGGGAGAAGAAAGACAAATACTATAGGATCTCACTGATGTGTGTGTGGAATATAAATAAAACAGAACAAACAACCACAGCCCCAAGGCCCCAGAGGCAGAGAGCCGACTGGCTGCTGCCCGCGGTGGGGGAGGCACCCTGGGTGAAGAGGGTCACAGGTACACACTCCCAGGTAAAGTAAGCCAGCGGTGGGGACACGCCGTAACGTTGTGTTCACGCGCCAGAGTGCAGTCACAGAGCTCGTTCGTTTGGGAGTCGGGTCAGAGCTGGCAGGCTTGGCGTGGGCTCTTCAGACGGAGTCGGGGTGTTCGGGCAGCGTCGTGAGGACCCCAGGGACTGGGAGGTGATCAGGTGTTCTGGACGGCCTGTCCGTGGAAAACATGCTTTCCTAGTGCTGTCTTGTTGGAGAAGTCCCCATCCTGACGGAGCCGAGGCCCGGACCTCAGAGGGATCGCTCACGCCAGTCACCAAACACTTCCCTTTGACACGTGCGGGCCTGAGTCCGGGGTCTGATCGTTTGAGGTCGGCGATAATTAGTTCTATATGTACTTTCTCCTCAGTGATGCTTTTAAAGAAATTTGCTTCTGAATGCGAATAGCTGCCTGAGGCCCCGGTGCCTTTACCCCCTGGTCAACCTGGGCCAGTGCCAAAAGCAGGATCTGTTTTTTAAGGGGACAGCAAACAATACAGTTAACTGGCCTTTGGCCTCAGTGTGAAAATGTGGTAGTAGATGATTTTTCTGCTGGCACATATTTCTTAGAGGCTGGCCCAGGAAGGGACCTCAACAAATAAGCCATTTATTTTTGGCCAGGAAATACAAGTTGGCTGTTCATATTAAATAATGACAAGAAGAATCACCAAATTTGCCATTTTACTTTGTCATTTAGAAATTATCCTACTTAGACTGTGTCTTTAAAAATTCATCTCAAGGCAGACTGCTATGGCATGCAATGAACTTTATTAACCGTCTGCCTAAGAATAAATAGGTCCTATTATTTTGTGCATTCAGAGACTGCCAACAACTTATACCCACTCGTTTCTCGCTGTTTTGTTCTAACCCTGCCCCCCTAACTGCTCCCCTGTCCCCCAGATCCAGATCCTAGCCGTGGTCCTCACCTCTTCCATGAAGTGCCCAAGTTCCCCGTTTTGCTTTTCTCCTGTTACCTTCAGAGGTCCTCTCATCACCATGCCTCAGCTGAGGCCCTCAGCGGGTCCCTCGCTGTGCCCTGCTGCGGAGGGCCTTCTGGTTTCGGGGCTTGTCTGGTCCAGGGTGGTGCATCTCCCGGGCCCGCTCCTGGAGGACAGAGGCCCTGTGCCGTCTTGTCTGTTTCCCTGAAAGCGGAGAGTGCAGACTGGTCCGACTCAGCGTGGCGAGCGAGGGAGGTAGGAAAGGAGAGCTGAGTGTCCGTCCGCTTGCTGAGCGACAGCCTCTCTCGTTCCTTGTCCATCGGCTTACTTGTCGGAGTTAAAAGAGATGCCAGAAACGATATTGTCAATGACAAGTCATTCTACTTTATGAGCTGATGCTCACGTATGGACGTGGGTTAGCCGGGAAAATGTGCACACGTGGGGTGTGATATGTGCACCTAGGGCCCGGAACCGCTACGCTCTGCGTTTCAGGCCAGGCGGCGATCGGCGCACCATGTTCCCGGTTCAGGGCGAGGAATGGGAGGAGATCCGAGGGCCGTGTTGAACGCTTGAATGTGGTTCATTACAGCCGTCTCCTCCTTTCCTTTCCCCACGCGGCCGTCCGAGTGTTCTCTCGGGAGGCAGGCAGTCTTCGTACACCCATGTCATGCTCTTTGATTTCCAAAAATACTTCGCTCCCCAGGAATAGAACTAAACCACGTTTACTTGCAACTCTGCTCTCGAAAATGGAAAGCATGAATAGCGGCTGAAGAGTAAACTTTGTTTTAACTTGGTGAAACTTGGTTAGCAACCAGGGAACATTTTTTTGGTCCAGTTTTTGGTTCTTACTTGAGTGATATTTTTTAGTGTGGGAAGTTGTAGAGACTTGATTTTGAACCCTTGCTGTATTAAACTAAGATTTAGCATCCTTTTTCAGTGAAGTGGGAATAATAATATCTACATACGGGGATGAAATGAGACAGTCCATGAGAAGCAGAAAGCCCCGTGCCTGACACCCAGGGAATACTGGCTGGTGTTACTTACATTATTATTATTATTATTTGAGATTCCCCTGTATTCATATGTTAATCAAGTAGTATTTATATTCATAATTCTAGGTTGTATCTAAATTTGTTTAGTTTGATCACATAATCAACATTCTTTACTAGGACTATACAGTGAGATTTTATGAATCTGTATTAGTTTTTGCATCATTCCTGGTCCAAAATGGTAACTAAGCTAGTATTCGTAATTTTATTAAAGAAAATATCTGTAATTGATTAGTTATCTTATAATCAATACATTTGGGTTTGTAAGAAAACTAAGGAGAAACGGGGAAAATAGAAAAATAACATTTATTTTTGATTATAAAATTAGTATGTTTATCACAAGACGTTTGAGAAAGACTGAACGATGCTCTCCCCCCCCCTGTCGTTCCAGGGCTGCTCCTGGTCGGTGATCTTCGTGGACCTGGACGCTCACAACCGCAACAGGCAGACCCTGTGCTCGCTGCTGCCCAGGGAGTCGCGGTCCCACGTGAGAGGCTCCGGACGGGCTGCCGCTCGGGAGGGTTCCCTTGGACAGACCTTCAGATGCCTGTTGTAGACTTTTGCAGATTTTTTTGCAGGGGTTATTTGTGGCTCTGTTTTTAGGAAACACCCAAAATGGAACGATTTAGTTCTTTTAAAATAACTATCGTGTAGAAATAAAGAAAGGTTTTGATAAAAGAAGAGTAAAACCCCCAAATCTGCAAATAATATGCTCTCTACGCATTATTTCACCACCCAGCTGTCATCTTACGGTGATACGTTTGTGGTTATGGGTTCCCACGTGTTTTATGTACATACACAATATTTTCACTTTGCAAACTGGAAGACTCTGGTTCGCAGTGCTCGACAGCCTAGTCCCAGAGCAGACCCGTTCGCGGGTCAGCGAACGTTTCTGCGACGTAAATGTGCATGGCTGCTGCTTCCCCACCTCACTGTGGAGCATTGGGATGGTGTGTGTTTTTCCCTCTTACAAACCATTGTCACGACAGAGGAAGTCGTAATGACTGATTGTCGGTGTTAAATTTTTACACACTGCCTTAATGAATGTCTTCAAGCGTGAGTTCAGGGTCGAACCTTGTTAACGAGTAAGGATTCCGCCTCCCCCACCCCCGACCCCCCGAGGGCTCCCCACACTGCGCCCTGGAAATGTCTCTGTGCCTTGGAGCCCCTGCTGTTGCTGGGGTCGGTCCCTTGTTGGCTTCCCTGCGACCCTCCGTGCTGCCATTGTGTCCCTGTGGGCGCTGACGTCCCGCCTTCTTCCTGCTGCCCCAGAACACAGATGCCGCCCTGCTCCCCTGCATCAGCTACCCTGCCTTTGCCCTGGACGACGAGGCGCTGTTCATGCAGACGCTCGACAAAGTGGTTCGGAAATTAAAAGGAAAATATGGATTTAAGCGCTTCTTGAGAGACGGGTACAGAACATCCTTGGAAGACCCCAACAGACGCTACTACAAACCAGCTGAAATTAAGGTATCACAGAAATACCCCACGTGGCGTGACAGAGGGGCCCAGACACCGACGAGGAGGCAGCCTCCCTGGGCGCTTGTCGTGGCTCTGCCACCTCGTGGCCGTGGGCAGCTCTGTGGGCCTCTTCGCAGTTCGTATTCTCCACTGGTGAAATAATAGCGCGTGCTGTGATTGGTCCTGCTATCAAGGGCCTCACGTGGGTTAAGTGAGTTAATCTGTGTGAAAGTGAGTAGGACGGTGGCTGGCACACACAGGACACACTCGGTGAGGGCAGCTCCTACAAGTTTGCTCACACTGACACACTTCCCTTTGCAATTAGCCCTCTCAATACTGAGTTTAAAATATTTTCTATTTCAAATACGCATGCATAGTGCTATATCTAGATTTATACCAGCTGATTTTAAAAATATTTTATTTATTTTTTGAGAGTGGGGAGGGAGAAAGAGAGAGAGAAACATCAGTGTGTATGGGAGAGAATCCACCAGTTGCCTCTCTCGCGTCCCCAGCTGGGGACCTGGCCCGCAACCTAGGCATGTTGGGGAACCTGACTGGGAATCGAAACAGCAGCAGCTCGATCCACTGAGCCACACCAGCCAGGGCTAGATTTATTCTAGCTGATTTTAAGCTGTGCGGAAAGCTGTCCAGCCCCAAAAGGGCAGCATCCCTCCACAGTGCTGAAGATTTGCTTTCGTGGGCAGACGGCGAGTTGTAAGCATGGTCACAGGTGTGGCTTGCTCACTGAGAACAGATACGGTCTCGTGAACCTCTATGCTGACAAATCTAGGCCGGGGACGCTACTGACCACCCTCTGGTGCACAAGACAGGTCCTAAGAGGAATTATTTGGCCCAAAATGCCACCAGTGCTGAAGCTGAGAGACCTCGGTGTAGACTAACATGTTGTCTCTGTGGATTGCCCCCAGCAGCCTGCCAGCGGGAGCTCCGATTGCCCTAAAGTTCCTGTCTGTACTCCCAGCTGCCCATCTAGCAAGTCAGTCTAGGGACCAAATCCAATCCGGCTCGGGACTCACCAGCGCTTCCAGCCCAGTCTCCTCCTGTGGCATCCCAGGCCCTTCCTGACGTGGCTGGCCCGGCCCACTTGCTGGGTTTCCGCTTCCTTCCTTGCTCAACCCAGGACCACGGGTCCACTGTTAGTCCCTTTAACAGACTTTGTGCTGTGCGTCAGCCGTTTGCACAGCCGTGAGGTTCCCTTAGCGCACCTCCCTGGAGAAATCTGTCCAGCATTATTTGAGGCCTCTCCTTTCTCATACGCCCTTCCCGGACCTTGGACAGACGCAGGCGTTCTGCTCCCTATGTTCCTGATGTCCCGTAGACAGACACTTCAGAAGGGGTGGCAGCTGGTTCCTCCTGGGCCCGCCTTCCCGGGGGCTGGGGCCTCCAGGGCAGGTGCTCCGGGGGGTCTTGGGAGCCCTCTGTCTCACGATGCTGGCCA
The DNA here is from genome assembly GCA_004026765.1 of Micronycteris hirsuta. Taxonomy (NCBI): domain Eukaryota; kingdom Metazoa; phylum Chordata; class Mammalia; order Chiroptera; family Phyllostomidae; genus Micronycteris; species Micronycteris hirsuta. The sequence goes on from PVJI01031332.1 coordinate 6,275, forward strand.
TTGCTATGTTCTTAGTGAATTTTTTTTGGAGGACTGCATGCTGTGTGATGAGTTAAACAAATGAGCCCTTGAATAATGAGTTCTGAGAATTTTTTTTAAGGAACAGTGAAACTACTTGTAAAATCAGCCCCAATTTGTTATGACTATAGATACATATTTTTGTATATCCTGACTATGATTGTTCTGATTAATATATCTTTCTAACAAGTGTTCTAATTAATTGCTCATGAAATGTTTAATATTCTATTTTCTGTTTTAGCTATTTGATGGCATTGAATGTGAATTTCCCATATTTTTCCTGTACATGATGATTGATGGTAAGTGAGCTCTTCTCCTGAAACGTAAGCTTTCAGGTGTGTTTAAAGAGAGCAGAAGTGAAATTCGACTTTGCTCTGCCAGCAGAGTGGACTCTGCCCCGGTGGCAGTGCCCCCGCTGCCTGCTCGTACGCTCTCCTGCTTTCTGATTGAATGCTAAATAATTTAAAGAATTAAAAATACTTCGAATTATTTTTAAAATGGTACAACTACCTTTTCATGTTTACAAAGAAGACTTTTCAATGTGTAGAAACCATGAATGCTAATTTAATCTGTGACATTGCAAATATCTCTAACCTTTATACTGATGAATAGAGAAATTTCAATTAAAATTCAGCTTTCAGTTCTAAATGCTAACATGACCTTCTAAAATTGATTTCCTGGAAAAATATCACACACATTTTTATTATCTTTTTTCAATTTTATTTTTATCATTTACGTAGAAAATTACCAAAATAATTATAACTGGGCTGATAGATTTTTCCAAGGTAAAATTTCTTTAGTGCTTACTGGGCTCAGATGCTATTGGAATTTATCTTTTACATTTTAGGTGTTTTTAGAGGCAATTCTCAGCAAGTCAGGGAATATCAGGACCTCCTGACTCCAGTGCTTCACCAGACCACAGAAGGTATAGTTGGATCACGTTTTCAAGAAATGTTTCCTACTAATATATCCTTAATGTTCCTATGAAATGTATAAATGATTCCTTTTAAACAGAGCAACTTATATTAAATTGAAAAAAGTGAGTGGGGCCGTGAATAGATTAGAAAGAATGATCTATTCATTTGTTGCAGTAAATTTGTTTTTATGAAAGGCGTTCCTTTGGCAAGACAGGGGTGGTGAGGCGTTGGGGGGCCGTAGCCATAGTGACTGTGAAACTGTCCGCCAGGCGGGCAGAGGCTCTTCCCCTGTGACCCGCTGCCACCCCTTCCCTCTCCGTGGCACGGCAGCAGGTGAAGTGGCCGGCTTTCATCCGGGTCACCAGCAGTGCTGTGTTCTGGCGAGTGCGCCCCCCCCCCCCCAGGGCCACCCGGAGGCTGCGCCCGATCCTGAAGGTGTGCCGGCTGCCAGGAGCCACCTGGCCTCCTCTCTGGAACCGCTCCTAGGGCTTTGGCCTGGTGTTTCGATGTTGGCCATGTGCTGAAATGCCCCCCTCTTTGTGTTTGAGGTGGTCGGAAGGCCCAGCGATGAGGGGTTTGTGTTTGAGGTGGTCAGAAGGCCCAGCGATGAGGGGTTTGTGTTTGAGGTGGTCGGAAGGCCCAGCGATGATCAGCATGCTGGTTTCCTTTAAACAGCTGCCAGCAGGGCCCAGAGGGAACGTACCTGGTTTTCCTCCTTGTCAGGGGAGTTTGGGAGAAGTCCCACATGTCTCTGGTGCCTGGAACTGTTTGCAAATAAGACTGTGTTCTCCTGGTGAACGGGTTTGAGAACACCCGTATGTGGAGGGTGAAAACCGTCGGGGCCGGTGGCAGGCAGCTGGTCTATGGACCCGACAGCACCGAGCCCCTTCCCGTGGCAGGCGGGGTTCGTGCCGCGCCGCTGGCGTCTTCCACCAGGGGCTTAGCCGCGACGTGTCACACTCCGTGCTCGCCCTTTCAGATGCTCGCTAGAGTGGTGACATGTTCTTAGATAAACTGAATTCCCAATTCAAAATGACGTTAAAACCAGTCACTTACGCCTTTATGCCACAGAGAGCTGTGGTCCAGTGGGAGAGGTGACACAGTGGGTGTCGTGACGGCGTGGCTCTCGTGGTCCCTGGGGCAGACCGGGGTGCGTTCTCGGCTGCAGGCCGCCGTGCCGTGTCCTGCCCTGCCGTGGGGAAGCCAACCACGCTGCTGGCTTCGTCACGACGGGAGTGGTGCCTGAACGGTTCTCTGCAAATGACAGACCTCTTCGTGGGCCCGAGACGCAAACGTCACTGCTGACTGACGCACGAAGGAGGGCTTTTGGAGAACCCTGTGCAATTTCAGTAGAAGCATCGTTTCCCACGGGCTGATCCTACCCAAACTCTTAGAATGTTATTGTTTTCCCCTTTATATTATCCACAGAGATTCTAGTCTTTTAAACGATAATTTTTAATTTCTCCTAAGGAATATTTTGAGATGGGTTGGTCACAGGGGAAGGGGGTTTTTCCTCTTCAGTGACAGTACATGGCGGACGATGGACTCAGTGTTTAAATGGGGGTTTCTTCACTCTGCGCAGTGGCTCAGGGCGGTGATTCTCGGTTTACGGTTACCTGACTCTCACTGGTGAAGCTCGCACGGGCTACTCCTATTGCGCACGCCTGCTTCGTATCTCCAAATATTGGCACGCGGTCTTCGTTGGTTCGCGCAAAGGTGTGAAGACAAGCGCTGCCGTGGGGCCTCGCACGGAGGTGGCTGACGTGGGGCGCACGGTGTCAGATGTCAGATCGCAGTTTAGGGTCAAGAAGCTTCTTCCGTGGCCTCCCTGGCGGCTTCTGAAGGGGCCGCAGCGCCCTGTTCTGTGTGGCTCCTCGGAGCCCTCGCGTTGGCTCCTGCTGTCCGGCCCCCCCCCCCCGCCCCCGCTCATTGCACTTCCTTGAAGGGAAACCGTGGGGAGGACACTGACTTGCTGCATTTTAACTGTTTCTTTTTAACTGCCGAAGGTCATCCTGTCATACCCAAGTACTACTATGTGCCAGCAGACTTTGTCGAACACGAGAAAAGAAACCCTGGCAGTCAAAAGCGATTTCCTAGCAACTGTGGCCGCGATGGAAAGCTGTTTCTTTGGGGACAAGCCCTTTATGTCATCGCCAAACTCCTGGGTAAGTGGGCAGAGCCGGCACCATTTTCCCCTTGTTGTCAAGCCCACGGAAGCACATCCCTGCCGGCATTTTTCTGGGACTTGGGCGGAGTTCAAGCCCCTAAGAGGCCCTGGGGGAGTTTCTTGGCACAGAAAGGTCTAGAAATATGCCTGTCTCCCTGAAGGTGACGGGCAGTTTCTGGGACGACAGTCAGACAGGTTTGGGGTCCGCCGCGGGCCCTCGGGGCTGCCTGCTGCTCAGCAGGCTGGTTTCCAGCAGACGTTGTACACACTTCGATTTACTTCCATGCACATTATTTAATACAATTCCGATTTAATATAATGGTCGTATTTGGTCAAAGCTTTAGTAAACCACTTGCTGAAAGGAATTGGTTATCTCTAAGTTCTCTTCTTTCCAATAAATACACGGCAGTTTTACTCCGTTAGCTAGATGCTAAATGGGGCCATTATTCACAATTCTTTGAAGAATTATTTTCAGCTACTGTGAACATTTCAGCTGAAAATGTCTACTCTGGCCACATTGAAATGAAGGCTAATTTAATGAACAAAAAAAGGCGCTATGCATCTTGCCACACTATTCCTGGCTGAAATTTCAAGTACTATTAGCGTTTGCATCAAAAAGGCTGTCCTGCTAGAGTCGGAATCCCTTCGTGCCGAACAGGCTCTGAACCAGGCAGATCAAGGCGCCACCTGCACGGGAAGAGCTGCTTGCCGTGTCGTCTGTCGTTCGGGTGCCGCGGCGTAAATACCGCGTGTTTGTGCCGGGAGAGCGGTGGGTCCTCTGGGTTCCTTTGTTTCCATTCCCTTTGGGAAGAATATTTCAAAGTCCAGATTTCCAAGTCAGGCTTCACACAAATAATGTTATTAACAGCAAATAGAAACTAATGAAAGACGAGAGAATTAAGTCAGTGCTGGTTTTAAACGTCTCGTTTCCCGACTGTGTTTTCTGGGTCTCCGTGTAAACTTTTAATGCCAATTTAAGACCCTGTGGAAAATTTTTCTTTCATCAAATGGACAGCTTTTGATAAGGAGTTCATGTTATTTATGCAGATTTTGCTTTTATGTTTTCCCAAAGAAAAAAAATACATACATAAACTAGTTTTCTTAGAATCAAGCCCAGGTTGGTAAGGTTATCTCTGGTTAGAATGTTATTTTTCTCTCTCTAGCAGGAATACAAAGAAACCGTATTGATACTCAGAGCTAAATAAAAATTTTAGGAGAGAAGTAGCTAAGCTGTGTAAGGACAAGAATCTTAATGCCAGACTCATGAATTTCTATGTACCGGCACTATACTTGGAAATTACAAATGAGCAGGATGAAAATCTGGGATTCTGAGCCCGGAAACTGGTCCCAGGGACAAGAGACCTGAGATCTAAAGCTTCCTCTGCGTTTTGCTGTGTGTTAGCCTGAGGTCGATCGGTTGGAAAGAGTGCTATTTGAGCAAAGCCTCCGGGTGAAGCTGAGAAGGCTAATGAGCTGGGAATGCGGAATCGACCGTGCTGGACATCAGCACATTGAGCTTTTTAAAAAAAGAGGTGGAAAAGAGTGTCAGTCAGTAAACAAAGCACTGGGCCTTCCCGGTGCCAAAGTCGGTGTGCTGCTTGTAGGTATCTTCAATGTAAACAGCACTTTCTTGTGCGAAGACCAGAGTGAACAGATATAGCCCAGGTCATGCTTTAATCTCTGTTTCATGATCAAAAAGAGGACGACTTCAAAGGAGAACCTATTTCTCTTCTCTCTGCCGAGCTTCTAAAGAGGCAGCAGAGAACAGGCAGAAGGCGAGGCGCACTGTGCAGTCGCGGCCTTACCCGCCCTGGGAGGAAGAGACACTGCGCATTCCCGAGCGCTCGGGCCCTGCAGTGGGCCCCGGTCCCCGGCCTGCCGGCTCCAGTGGATAAGGTCTCAGAAGACTGAGTCCCCCGGTTGCTCATGACTATCGGGCACGTGCCCCAAGCACCATCCGGCTTCTGTGGCGGTTACTGAGGTTCCAGATGCAACCACATTTACGAACAAAGCCTCACTGGCTCATGAAAGGGGCCTTGGTTGGATAGTTATTGGACAGTATTTTGTGGACAGTTAGTTGGAGTTACATGAAAATAATAGAACAGTGAAATCTTTTTTTTTTTAAAGATTTCATTTATTTATTTTCAGAGAGAAGAAGGGAGGGAGAAAGAGCAATGTACGGTTGTCTCTCACATGGTCCTCATTGGGGACCTGGCCCGCAACCCAGGCATGTGCCCCAACTGGGAATCGAACCGGGACCCTCTGATTCCCAGCCCGCACTCAATCCACTGAGCTACACCAGCCGGGCAGTGAAATCTTTTAAAATATTCCACAGTAGCTAGCGTACAGCTTCCGCTAATTCACGTGAGCAGGTACCCAGTGAAACCTGACTGGACTCTCTCGCTGCCTGTGCGCCTCCCTGAACAATCGCGCGTCAAAAGCTGTGTGACTTTCACTCCGCGGTCAGAGCGGAAAGACCCAGCGCACCACAGCACTTCCTGGCCAGGGCTGCAACCACCGCTCTGCTGTCGGGAGACGGTCAGTTATCACGGCACTTTTCTTTCTTTAGAAAATCAGCGTTTGCTGTAAAATAGGTTACTGAATTTTAGACATGTCTCTTTTAAACCAGATGTGACATATTTTAAGATACAATATTTGACTTCCGGCAAGATGGCGGCATAGGTGAACGTGCCGTGCCTCCTTGCACAGCCAAACAAGGAAAAAACCAGAAATTTATCTAAACAAAAACAGCCAGATCTGACAGAAAATCGAACTGAGAGGAAGTCCAACAACCAAGGAATTAAAGAAGATATATTCATCCAGTCTGGTGAGCCGGGAGGAGCAGGGCGGAGGGAGAGCACTCGGCGACCCTGCGGAGAGCTGGTGAGCAGACTGCAGGACCGCGGTTAGAGGGGCGGTTCCCGCGGGGCTGCAGCACACTGAGACCGGGGTGCCTGACCAAAGCGCGGCCAGCGCCTGGCTCATCTGGACCCAGCATGGCCGAGACTGGTGGACCGGGCAGATCCGCATTTGCGGGCAAACGGACCGGGAGAGAAAGCAGGGCGCAACCCATCGGCGCAGATTGAGAGCACCTGTGGGGGTGGAGTCTGTGGCGGGAGGAACTACCAGCCTCGCAGGAGAGTTCGTTGGGACCCACGGGGGATTGGAGCTGTGCAGCCCATCCACCAACCCCGGAGCGACTCCCGGAGCCAGCGCAGAGGGGCTCGAATTGCTTGCAGGAGGCGGTGTGGCTGCGGAGAGCGGAGCAGGTGCCATTGTGCTCTCAGGTCCCGCCCCCACAGGCTACGCACAACTACCGTGAGTTTCCCTGCCCAGGTGAACCCCAAGGCTCCGCCCCCCTTACAGTAACAGGCGCACCGAGGGGAAAAAAATGGCCCAAATGAAAGAACAGATCAAAGCTCCAGAACTAACTGACCAAGAGTTAGCCAACCTATCAGATGCACAGTTTAAAACCGTAGTAATCAGGATGCTCACAGAATTTGACGAAAAATTATCGAAATTGCTTGAACAAATGAGGAGAGATCTGCCGCAAACCAATAGGGATAAGAAGGAAACTGGGACTCAAATCAACAGAGTGGACCAGCAGAAAGGAAAAAACATCCAACCAGAAAAGAATGACGAAACAAGAATTCAAAAAACGGAGGAGGGGCTCAGAAACCTCCAGGACATCTGTAAACGGCCCAACATACGGATCATAGGGCTGCCAGAAGGAGAAGAAGAAATCCAAGGAATTGAAAACTTATTTGAACACATAATGATGGAGAATTTCCCGAAGCTGGTGAAGGAAATAGACTTTCGGGAAGTCCAGGAAGCTCAGA